>JAKUCA010000607.1:0-11854 GCA_030567025.1 Geotrichum europaeum | reverse complement strand
TTTGCTTGATTAGAGCAGCTTGTTGAGGTTTTACTGAGTGTCAATCTCTGGTATCGATCTACTGGGTGTTATGTATTTCAGGTTTCTCTTAACACATTAAGTTATTCATGGAGAATTCGGCGCCATCGAACGTTTGAACTTAAAATACACACTGACCCCGCTACCTTGCCAGTCTCATAGAAACAAATGTTTTGAAATTCGTCTTCTTTGTATGTCATTTTGTTTCATAATTTGTTTGAAACTATTTGATGTAAGGACAATAAACTGATTATCTATCTATCTATTCAGGTTAACCTGAAGTTTACAAATTGAATGTTGTCACGACACACCTTGCCCTAGGACAATGCATCATGACACAATCTTACTTTCACGGGTTCCTTACTTAAACGAGGTTAGTACTTGTTACATCTACTCCACACTTAGGCACAAGCTGTAATTTTAAAACATAAGCATCACAGAGCAAAATAATGAATAATGATACATAAATTATAATCACTCCATAAGAAAGTCCTCATAAAAGCGGGGCATACTGAAAAAAAAGCGAAAACGTTGTTGTTTGAGCTAGAATTTCAGCGAGCAGTGTGACGACCGCTTGTCCCTTTACTTGGAGCCAGAGAAGTTAGACAAGAAGTATATAAACCCCTTCAAATCCCTAGAACTTCCTGGAGGGAACAATAATATCAATCACTCAACAAAGAATACAACACATTCTTTAAAAAGGCCTGAAATCTATAACAACAATCAAATATCCAAGGGTCGTGTACAAGCATGAATGTCAAGTCTCACACAAGTAGAACTCATCTTTCCAAAAATTACTTACGTATAGCCATAGTCATCATTTCACCATTATTGGCACTTTTTTTCTACAAAGTTGTTTTTTACTATTTTTTTATGCAATACATGGCTGGATAGATGGACAACACTTTTCATTTACGGAGTTTGCGCTTATCCCAACTTCAGACATATCTAGTGAGTCTCTAGATCCCTGAGATTTTTGGCCACATTTTCAAATTTAAACTGTTTATAAATTAGTTTAAAAATTTATGAATATAAATTGAAGAAAAAAAAGAATATTCAAATGGAGGATTGTAAAACCATGATAAAAACTGGAATGAAATTATGAATCAAGTATTACGCTATAATCTTTTAAGACTTCTAATCCAATAAATATTGATATCTTGCAGAATTTAGGTTTTATCATGTTAATAACATATTCAATTGGCAAACTCGCATAGTTTGTTTTTTTCTTATTTTTTTTTACATATAAAAAGCACTTATGAAATGTGACTGCATACAGCTAAATACTAAGTTTTAATAGCTTTGTTACATATTTTGAATAATTAAGTGGGCATAAAAACAAACTTGTTGATAATTATGGAATTAAAAAAATATATATATATTGCATTTAAGTTTATTATAATAAAAAAGCACGGTTGTTTCTCTAAAAATGCCTAGATGATACACTCAAATCGACCACCATGTGAAAACCGGCGTTGAGAAGCTTACGAGAATCAAATAATTGGAAAAGAGTTATGATCACATATTTCAAAACTAGCAAAAGCCCTGAAAACAACCACAGTATAGCTATAGCTAAAAGCTTAAACATCTTATTGAAATCAAGAGATATGTTGTCTGACTGGGATCAAAATCTGAATGGCTACCTGAATACAAGAATAAGGGAGAACCTTAGATACTATACTTTTTTTTTCTTTCAGATAAAGTTTTATAATGAGTGGATGTCTCAACTTGTAAAATGCCTTCAAGCAAATAGAGTCTTTTCATAAGCCCTTCCAATTGTATACAAGTTATTTTTACGTTTTGATTTTCAACTTCATTGACTTTATTAACTTTAGTAAATATTGTCAAAAAAAAAAAAAAAAATTTTTTTTTTTGTTGAAGATTATTTGATTTTAAATAAATGCTAAAATTTAAGTCAATCTCTTTAACCTTCAAAAATAGACCTCAAATGAGCTCAACGAGCCTTGAATGTAAGACGCTCTATTAATATTGTTTTATTTAAATTATCCACGTATTTGATTTTTTGTTTAAGATAAAAAAAGATAAAAAATTTTAACTCCTATAACTTGAAATTCTTGGTTTTTAATAAGCGGGTATTACAAGGCTTTTAGGTTAGTCAACTTCTAAAAAAGTTTTAAAATAAATAATCTGTGATTTGCACCATAAAACTTGAAAATGACTTTTTTCTAATTTTGGAAAAAAAAGAAATTGATATTTTTTTTTATGCTTAACAAATTTGCGGTTTATTACATTTTCAACTTTTAGATTTTTTAGCAATTTATAATAAGGGACAGGTTTATCGACCTTGAAGAAAAAAAAATGAGAGCGCATATTCTTGAATACATATTTGAAGAAAAAAAGGTATATCCATGAATAAAAAAAAATAAATATGAGTTTGATAATTGATGTTTATTAGAGCTGGGAAAGACTCTAGATAGATATTATTAGTATTTGTTATATCTAGAAGCTGCTGAAGTTTCTTATTGTCCCAAACTGATGAAGCAGTTAGAACAGATTAACCTGCTGCAATCAGAGAGACGTGAATTTCACTTATAACGCAAAATATATAGGGTTTTTTTTTTTGTAGTTACACAAATGATGGTAACCTCAAGTAAACTGAAAGGGGATAACTGGAATGACAAAATATATTACTCAAAAAAAAAATCATTTTAAGCACTGTTTAAAGCAACCTGCATGTCAAAATGTTTTTGTTAAAAGAAGTGTACTTTTTGGGTTTGAAACCAGGTTTAAAGTGTCAATTTAGAGTTATTGAAGAGCAATACCAGAGTTCAATAGATGGCCATTTACTTTTTTTTTTTTTTTTTTTTTTTTGATAAAAACGGGGTATAATTAAGTACATGTAAATAAATGTATATTTTAAAAAAAACAAATAATATACAAATAAGAAAAGTAAAAATGGAAAGAAATAAAATAAAATGTGCAAAAGATCATTTGGAACGTTTTGAGACCAAGACTATCGCAATCCATTACCCGTGCATACACTCAAGGTTGGTCAGGGGTTGGCCGTGGAAGTTTGTGGTTGTCGGGAAAAATAAAAATCAAAAAAAAGGAAAACTAACTTGTGTCGCCAGAATTGCCCACGTTTTGGTGGTCAAGGGCATTTGGGAAACTCTGAAAGCCACCCCTCCAAAAAAAATAAAAAAATAAGAAAATAAAAAGCATATGTTCAAGTTTCCCACATCTGCTATAAAAAAAAATGTTTTTTGTCAAGCATCCCACATTCCTGTTATAGAAAAAAAAAATTTGCAAGTCAATAACGATATCACTATACTTATCTACAGTAACCGGTTCATAAGAAACAAACTTAGTAGAAAGAACATTGTTGAAACCCAGCTACATCTACTCTATAAGTAAATAGATTTTTTTTTTTTTGCTTGCAATAATCTTGTCACTTATTACTTGAGCCAATGTTGAAAGGTTCAAAAAATGTGAAGAGAAGCTATTATTTTGTGTAGACCTATAAAGCAGTTGACTTGGTAGCGCATTATTTTTTCATAATACGAATGAAAAGAGCTCACAATGGACTAAACCCCAGATGTCAACTTTTATTTTTTCAAAATGTTTGTGGCTCTCATGGGCAGTAGCCAAGCCCGTATTAAACGAATTATACTAAAAAAAAAGGTTTCATATACATATTGAAATGGTACAAGCACTTTGACCATTTTTTACTTCTACAAAAGAATAATCGTCCAATATTCAATGTAGATAGCCAATGATATTTAAAGTCGGTGTAATGGAATAGGACCGTATACTTTTTCTTTGGCAATAGAGTCGACTATTGTAATTGCTAGGGAGTAATATAAAAGATAATTGGCCAGCGGCAATATTTACTTGGCAATATAGAAAAACGCCCTGAAAGTGTGTGTGTGTGTGTGTTTTTGTTCTTCTTCTTCCTTTTACAATTATATATGCAAAACAAAAAGAAACCAAGAAAAAAGAAATAATTGGATGAATAAAAATTGCATATTGATGGACCCCCCGGTGGTTATAATATGACAGCAGAGATGGACAATAACAAGTAAATTAAAGAAAAAAAAAAAAAGAAAAACGTCCATATACACATTTTCTGTTGATATATAAAAATCACATTTGGTTATAAAATATGTACTTATAAACATAATGCAGCAGTTTTATTACAGGTTCATTTAATTTTGGGCTGATTTTGAACTTGTTTAAAAAATAAAACATAAAAACATGTAAGCTCAATTTCTCTTTCCGTGGACGACAGAAAGCCAGTACGGCTGGTGGCCAAAATGGCTACAAACTGCTGGACGCTCTGCAATAATAAGTAACAACCTCTATAAAATGAACTCTTTATTCCCCTTCTAATATTATGGTAATTATTATTAAAACACTGGAGAAGAAAACTGCATTAAGAAAACTTTGTCAAATTTAAATGCGGAGCTTCAAATTTCCTTTTTTTTTAAAGATTCTTGTGCAATAAGAAAACGCAAGTTCAACCGTCATTTAATCATAAATGTAACTGTATGTTGATACGCACAAAAGTCTTGTAAAAGCAAGATTGTCAACGGCTTGTTTTTTTCTATCCATATAAAACCGCACATGTACGTGGAAGCCAAAGATAAAATTTTTGACAGGTAGAGCAGCAGCAGTGGTAAAAGCTTTATAACATATAGACCATATATATAAAAGCCATAATAATCAGGATCCACGGCATACACATCATTACGTAGAAGTTCCACAACAGCCCATTGAACAATATTGATTTTTAGGAAAATCTCTAAGCCATATACTTTCTTCGTCAAATAAAACAAAACGTTTATTATGGAAAGAGCAATTGCAAATGTGGGTTAAACATAAAAATCTTATTGGTCCAAGCGATCCTTTTCTTCATTCCTTGTTTAAGTCTATTTCTACTTATGCCTTCCCCATTTTTTTATGACACTAAAAAAGAATTGTACAATGTCATAAGTCGCAACTCTTCATGCCTCAAATTTTTGGTTTTTTGAATAATGATATAAAAAAAAAAAAGAAAGTGTATTCTGGCAAAATCATAAGTTTTTTTTTCACTAGAGCCATCCTGGGTAAACTGGATGAGTTAAAGTAATGTAAAAAAGGTCCAGCCGAGACGTTAAAAATCATTCTAAGGTCAACTTTAGTAAATCTGAAAGAAAAAATGTTTTTTTTTTAGCTGGAATACCTCTAGAATTTTTTTCTTCTATTTTGTTTAGCTCTACGGGTGTACGCAAACGGCAATAGAATCAAAAAAAAAAAGAAAACTTCCAGGTGTCAAAACTAGTTTTTAGCTTTACGGGGCTGCGCTAGTGCATCAAAAGAGGTTATGTTCAGTACTTGACTGTTACTGATACAGATTGTTTGCAATAACATTAACGAATACAACTTTTTTTTTTGTTATTACCAATGTTATCAATTTAATTTGGCACTACCGAGATTTCCACGTGGTTGTATATGTACACGAGTAGGATCTGTATCAAGGATAGGCTTTGATTCTTTCAAGTGAAAATTAATCTACTTAATTTTGCTCTAGATGTCAACAACAAAGAACAACATGATCTGGATAGAACGACTTTTTGCCATGTGATTACGATGGCAT
This sequence comes from Geotrichum europaeum, assembly GCA_030567025.1. Lineage (NCBI taxonomy): Eukaryota > Fungi > Ascomycota > Dipodascomycetes > Dipodascales > Dipodascaceae > Geotrichum > Geotrichum europaeum. The sequence goes on along the minus strand of JAKUCA010000607.1, from coordinate 6,240 downwards.
TATAAATGAATCTCTGGGCGTAGCCCAAAGAGTTGGATGATTGTGATATCATAAATGTATATGGATCATCTACTAGTTTATGAGTAAGAAATAAATGGTCTGTTATATCAATTTACGCTTGTACTTTAAGCTCACGGGAGAAAATTATAAAGAATACAAAAATACAAAAAAAAAATTGTTTACTTACACAGTCACCAGGGGTAACAAATCCATCTAAGTTTGCCGATACAACAGGAATTTAGCGCCTATACAACCTGTTACCACCTGAGTGGCTTGTGAAAAACATATTTTTATTTTTTTTTAAAAAAAAAAAAAGAAATTCAATAAATAAAATGAAAATAAAGTTTCTACTGGCCGATATCGCATATTAAAGCATTTAGGGTCTGCAAGCTTTATGCGTAGAATAATTGGTCAGTAAGGTGCAAATTTGTTAAAAATTATTGGGATTCATTATACTGTAGTTTCTGGTCTTATTTACTTTTCCCTGAGGGTAATATCAGTTTTTTTTTTCCGTAGTAGAGTACCGATATTTTTGCAGCACAGATGGCAACTGGCCAATTACAACGGATTGACGCAGCCATGAGCTTGATTCACTTTCTTCCTTAGGCCCAGTCTTAATTTTTTCTTGTTTTGCAGTAACATGAAAAACCTTAAAACAAGATGGCTTCTGTCGCAACCAAAGTTAAGCTGATGGTGTCCGTGTGTCTAACGCGCGTTTGTAAAGACTTTTCCCCCCAGCCCACTGACTGATATGATGCCGTTGCTGAATGAAAAAGAATCTCGTCATCTTGGCACGGCGAAAAAGGAAAAAAAAAATTGGATGCTGTCAACGCCAATTCATTTTTTTCACATTATCCACATTATTAATGTGTACCATACTATCATCCAAGCAGTAAATTCTACCGTATCAATGATGCTCATGGAAAACAACTAGGTAGCTAATCATCTACAAAAACCAAACCATGAGAGGAATAAACCTAGGTTTTGAGTCTTTAAGAGTTGACGATTAAGCGATAAGTAAATCTGCAGCGTTGCCATTTGAGTTCCAGGTCTACAGTAGATTGATGAATTATGATAATTACTACCTTCCTCGAACGCCTTGTTTTTTTTTTTTCAATGTATAAAAAGTGAGTTTCTTGAACACAAATCTGCAGTATCAGCGGCGCACTCGCAGAGCGAGGTCTTGTGTACGTGAGGGACGACGAGCGAAAGAGCATATAGAGAATGTTTCTTGCATCAGTGTTACATAATACATAAATCATACTGTGAGAGTGTCCTCTATGTCTAGTCAAACACAATGACTGGGGGGTGGGTACTTCCAGAAATAGACAGGAATCTTTTTTTTTCTTTTTTTTTGGGGGGTTATTACTATCAACACATGACCGGTTCTTATTGTCGGTAAATCCAGACACACCAACGGGATTTAAAAATCTTTTTTTTATATTTATTTCATGTGCTTACAATGGTATGGACACTGCTTATCGCTAAAAGATCCGAGTGCACGTAATGTCTAGACTAGGTATCTTTTGCGCCGGCCTTTTTTTCCGTCATTGGCGGGTGGTGATAGAGATTAAAGGAAAGAAAGAAAGCCAGAAACATGTGTAGATAAAATAGTTTAATATGACTTTGAGAAAATCAGATGAAGAGAGCTTCAATATGTAACTCCTGGGTTTGAGACCGTACATGAAGCAACTCGGAAATGTTACTAGTACTCAGGTTGGCAATAGCTTTAAACCATCAGAAAGCCGTAAAGTCTGCTGAGCCAAGAAAGCAACAGCAGTGCAGAAAGGTAAAAAAAAAGACAAAGTAGAACTAGACGTGACAAGACCGCAGTGAAAAAAAAGCTGCTCGCGTGTACGTTATCATTTTGGTTGTTGTGGCTGTTCAAACAATCAACCCCAGAGAACCAGGATCATGATCCAATTAAAAGATATTATTGGCTAATATCTGTGGGAAACCTTTTTGTCGTAAATGTGTATAGACAAGAGCAAAAAGGGCTGCTATCAGCCAGACGTTTCAGGAAAAAAAAAAACCAAAGTATGGGGTGTGGATAATGTATACGGGTACTTTAAAGTCTTAAACCCTGAACAATAGTCTCTCGACCAATAAAAAACGCGGAACCTATCCACATGTACAACTTTGTGATATGTTACCAGATACAGCAAACATTGTTTTTTTATTTCCATTTATTATTATCAATATTATTCTAAATTTTTTTTATTTTCTTTTTCTTATCGTAAGACAATTAAAAAAAAAAAAACGGTTCTCATAGTTGAGACCAAAACCAACAAAACAACAACACAGCCTACACCTCTTTACACTACAACTTATACCATCAAGCTTAAATTAACTGCTAAAAAGTCACTCTAAAATAATTGTTTATTTCAACACTTTAATTTGATTTTTAAAAAATTGTCGCAAGTGGCCATTCTTTCAAATCTTCGATAGCCCTAGATAACTATTGCAATACTTGACTAAAAAAAAAAAAAAAAGTTTTATATATATTTGATGTTTTTTTTTTCTCACTAGGGAATTTCTTTAGGAAGTATGCCAAGTAATCGTAAGACCTTTTTTCTGGCAGAGGATGACATTTTCGTCTTGGTCTTGTATTTTTCAGGATATTTTCTTGTCATAATTGCTTTTGGCTTGGTATACTGAAATTCATGGTAAAGAAAAAAGACTTGGCATACAGCCTAACTTTTAATAGGTAAAACCTATGTAACTCATAATGCTTTACCAGCGTTTTTTCCTCTTCACACTTCAAGGCTTTTTGCAAACATTTTGTCATTTTTGCTGCCAATTGACATGCCTTGCATCTTTTTTTGATTTGCCATCGCTTATTGCTGTTTATGCTCCATTAGACGTAAAACGTGCTTTTAGCCATCGTCAAGTTGTTTTAATAAGTTTCTCTTGTATAAAAGTCTTGCAAGTTTCCCTTCTTCTACGGCTCTTTTTCTTCTTTTTTTTTTCTTATTATTATAATCATCATTATTATCATACAACAAGTCTATCTCATAGATCTTTGGCCATCTAATAATCATCACATTAATTATGGCTCTTCATCAATTCGACTACATCTTTGCAATTGCAATGATATTTGCTTTCCTTGACGCCTGGAATATTGGCGCCAACGATGTTGCAAACTCTTTCGCTACCTCGGTCTCTTCCAGAGCTCTTACATACCCCCAAGCAATGATTATTGCAGCAATATGTGAGTTCTTGGGTGCTGTGCTTGCTGGTTCTCGTGTTTCCGATACTATTCGTAACAAGATTATTAAGGTTGACGACTTTGAATCCGCTCCTGCCGGCCTTATGCTTGTTATGGCTTGTGCTCTTGTTGGTTCTTCTACTTGGCTTACTCTGGCTACCAAAATTGGTGCACCCGTTTCTACCACTCATTCTATTGTTGGTGGTATCATTGGCGCTGGTGTTGCTGCCAATGGTGCTGGTGGTGTTATCTGGGGCTGGAAAGGATTTGCCAAAATTGTCGCTTCTTGGTTTGTTGCTCCCTGTATCGCGGGTGGTTTTGCTGCCATTCTCTACTTGATTACTAAGTTTACTGTACTGGAGAGAAAGAACTCACTTAGAAACGCTCTTTACATTATTCCCTTCTACTTTGCACTCACTGCCGGTGTTCTTATCATGGTTATTGTATGGAAGGGTGCTCCCAACCTTAAGCTTGACAATCTTACTACTGCCCAGGTCTGTGGTGCTGTCTTTGGTGGTGCTGGTGGTGCGGCTGCCCTTTACTGGATTTTCTGGTACCCCTACCTCTACCGCAAGCTTGTTCTAGAAGACTGGACCCTCAAAGTCTGGCATATCGCATATGGCCCCTTACTCTTCAAGCGTGGTGAAGTTCCTCCTGTTCCTGAGGGATCCAAGCACCAGGTTGTTACTGATTACTACAAAGGCAACCGTACTAGAGAAGAGTTTGAAGCTGCTATTGATTCCAACCTTGCCGGAATTGATGCCAGCGCTTTCCCTGCTGATTCCCAGCGCAACAACTCTGATGATCTTGAGGCCAAGGATGTGAGCGTTAATGGAATCACTACTCTTCCTTCCAACTATGAGGAGGAAAGCACTGACAACAACAATCCCGTCAAACTTGACAAAATTAACAAGAAGACCATCAAGCATCTTATTCATCCCAAGAACTGGCACCGCCTTCTCTGGCTTGCCATTAGCCACGGTTTCACTCAGGACGTTATTGCCAACCAGCATGATACCTCTAAACTTGCCGGTAACATTGGTGATATGCACTCTCGCGCTAAGAAGTATGACAACAAGACTGAGCATCTTTACTCTTTCCTCCAGGGTGTTACTGCCGGTACCGCCTCTTTTGCTCACGGTTCGAACGATATTTCCAACGCTGCTGGTCCTCTAGCTACTATCTACTTGATTTGGAGCAAAAACACAGTTGCTTCCAAGAGTGCTGTTCCCGTCTGGGTTCTTTGTTACACCGCTGGTGCTCTCGTTATTGGTCTGTGGACATATGGTTACAACATTATGAGAAACTTGGGTAACAGACTTACTCTGCAGTCTCCTGCCCGTGGTTTCTCTATGGAGCTTGGTGCCGCTATCACTACTGTTTTTGCTACTAGACTTTCTTTGCCTATTTCCACCACTCAGTGCATTGTCGGTGCTGTGGTCTTTGTTGGTCTGTGTAACGGTGATGTCAAGGCTGTCAACTGGAGAATGGTTGCCTGGTGTTACGCCGGTTGGATCTTCACCGTCCCATGCGCCGGTCTTATTGCTGGTATCCTTATGGGTATCATTTCCAATGCTCCTCAGCTTGGTGTTGCTTACCCCATGACTTAAACAAGCCTGGTCGGAATTTTTAAAACAAACAACAAAACAATTACCTCTTCTATTTTTCTACACTTTAGTTTTTTTCCTTTTTTTCTAGTTTTATAATACACAAGTTAATAATACAAAACAAATTTGCTTCAATAAATCATTTTCTTTTCATGTAAACTTTTGACCCTTGAGAAGTTGTCATTGTGGGTTGCTTAAACTTTGAAATCCATCGGTATATCTTTCTACCCATTTTAATTTTTATATTTGTTTTATTTCAAATTTTTTATTTATTTATTTCAATCTATTTCAATTTTTCTATTTCCATTTTTTTTTCCGGCTAAACAGCTTTTCTTATTTGAGAATGAGCAATCCAGTGGTCTAACTATCCTCCGCTCTCCCCTTCTCCTCTCTTTCCCATTATAGTTCATGGAAAGCAATGGTATTTAGTTCAAAGTATAGCATAATAGATTAATAAAAAATGCCATGCAGGTGATAACACAATTAAATATAAAAGAATTATTTGTAAATATCCAGTGTTGGACAATGCTTTAGTGTAACTTGCAAAAATGTCGCAAGATCTAATGACCAAATGCAATTTTTTTTTTTTTTTACTTGATTCATTTATTTCTTTGATTAATTTTTTGTGTTGTTAAATCTTGTTCTGATGCTAGTTTTCAGATCCCGAGTTTTTACGTTAAATATAATCAAGGTAGATAAGGAGATATGAAAAAAAAATATTCACTGAGGGTTTCAATTACAAAATTTGAACTAATAAAAACAACCATTGAATTCGAAATTACAAGCATGTATACAAACAATTAATATTTTTTTTTAACTTAATTGGATAAAGCTGTCAAATATTAGTAGTCTCAACGTGAACAAGAAAAGAAGAAGAGAAAAGGCTGTTTATCATGCGCTGACTTTATGAATAGATTCATGCACTGATAGCCTGTAGGATAACCAAAGAAAAAAAAAAACCATCTTGTTTTAAATTTATCACATATAAAACCAATGTATCAAAGTGTGCAGAAATATAATATACCTAGAAAACCAAAAAAAAAAAAGAGTAATGTATATGTTAAAAAAAAAAAGTTGAGTATCGTTTTCAGCTCAATCATCATTAGTATGCTGGATCAATTTTGATTGTTGGAATATCAGGTCGTGTAGGCTTCAGTATAATACTTTCACTTGAATTGCCGGTGCCGCTACTATTATCGTTTTCACTCATTTGGTTTACAAACGGGTTACTTGCTGCGCAACTATAGTCGCGTGGGCGCGGGATGATGTCTTCGCTATTCACACTGGCCATGCGGCCAATGTTATGACGAAACGCCGCCTGGATCGTCATGATGGCCACAAGCATACGCTGTTGCAAAATGCGGTTTTCAACAACACGCTCAACGTTACGGTACATAATGTAGTCGTTCAACTTGAGGCAATCAT
>JAKUCA010000606.1:0-11880 GCA_030567025.1 Geotrichum europaeum | reverse complement strand
ATAGTCTATGCTGCTTGGGATGACCGACCTCGGAGCAAATGGCTTTTTTTTTTTTGTCACCCACTTTTTTTTTTTTTTTTTTTTTTTTTTTTTTTTTTTTTTGGTTGTTATGAGTTTTTCTACAAGATTTTGTCAAGAAAACCTCTTCGAAATTTTAACCCTCTTCCATATATACCGATTCCGAAACCTGTCAAGTCCCACACCTCGCACGTATATATCCAACGATGGCAAAGAAAAAAACGTCCAACAAAAAGAAAAAGGCAGTAAAGGCGGCGCGCTCGAAGCAACAGCAGTCACAAACTGCTGCGGCAGAGCAGAAGGAAGAACAGCTGTTTAATGACCCCATTACATCGAGCACGGCGGCAGCACAACCCCTCGTAGACCCAACATCGCTACTACCCAAGGAGTCTCTCGATTTCACCAGCATACCGGCAAGTGGTCTTGAAGACTGGCTGAACGCGCACAAGATTTTAGGTCTTGACTTTCTTGTGTTTGAGCCGATCTCTGACGACGGCGGGCCCGTCATATCGTCTACAAGCGACGAGACGCTAGGCCCAACGCTCGCCCATGCACGCCGCATTTACGTTGAACTTTTCTACATTTTTTTTGTTGATGAAAACACCAAGTCTGACTTTTCTGAGTATGATCGCAATCAAAATGAGTCGTGGGAGCTGGGAATATACCTGCGTTGCATTGACCTTGCGTTCGGGACAGTGGAAAATCTCGTCCAGATCTCGACACACCGGTTAGCGATATGCACGGGTGACAACATACACCCCAAAGGAACAGAGCTGTCAACGCTGGTGGCAACGAGGCAGACTATGGCGGATATTGCGGAGTTTATGATCACCATCCGTACACCGCTTTCAGGCTACGAGCCTGAATCCAGTATCAGCACGAATAATGAGAATAATAACGACAACAAAGACGCATCATTGAATAAACTAGAAAGTACAAACAAGGTGTTTAAATACGAACCACAGGAATTTGAAGACCCCTTTTCAAGCACAAACAACACCGAGGATCTGGTGTTATCGCTCAAGGGTCACAACGAGGTACAGGCGCTGCGCGACCTGTTACGCTATCTTCAACCGGATGAATCTAAAGCGCTACTCAACACCATTGCATTTGATCTGCTGCTGGATCAGGGCGGCAGTAGTGCTGCCAAGAAAAAGAAACGTCGCAACCGCGTTAATCCCTTTACCTACCAGAATCTGGTTGATAATTGCCTTCGCAAATCTGTTTACCGCGACTATCTTAATAATCTGCATCAGTCGCATGAGGGCAAGACTTTTTTGCAGGCAATTGAAAATATCAAAAGGCGCGATGAGAGCGGCAACCCAACGGGTCCGGCGATGCTAATAGACACAAGCGCGATCAAGCCGCACAACCTGGTCAATGCGCTTATGCTGATTGACGATATGGAGTTCTGGACTTCACTTCAGCTTGTGAAAACCAAGATGGGGCTTATAAACAGTTTTAAAACGTCTCTGTTGACGGCAGAAAGCACTATTGACTATTGCTAAAAGCCTGCAAAAAAAAAAAAATTGTTTGTTTGTGGGTAGGTAGGTGGGGGTTATTAGTTATATCAATGAAGCTTCAACGCAAGAAACTAAAATAAAAGAAATGGGCTCACTGGCCAGCACCGCGTCAAAAAGTTGGCTAAGCGGGACAGTCGTGACCGTTGCATTTCCAAAACTTGTGCGAATGGCGTTAATTTCATTTTCAATATTTTGAATTTGGAAACTATTAATATCCGATTCCACTTCCAAATCCTCGGCAATGGGGTCGTAGCCAGCACGCGTGTCCGCCACAGCAGGATCGCTGGTATCATTATAGAAAAAATATTTTTCGGAAAACAGCATCTTTTTGTTATTACGGAATTCTGGCTGGACGTTGTCGATAATTTTGGTTTGCGTTGCGGGTAATGCAGCAAGTTGTTTTTGCTCGAGAATGGCGGTTGCATCAGCAAAGATGAGTTTGGTCATGTCAAAGTAGGCGTAGATGAGCAGCCGCAGAACCGTAAAAAAGCGGTCAAGCATGATAGCGCGGGTGCCGAGCTCTGCGTCGGCGCGGGCACTGTAGATACCATCGGACGAATTGTCGGGTTTGGTAGGGTCGCGCAGATTCCACTTTGGATTGCGCACAAATTTGAACTCATTGGCAGCGCTGCCTAGCACAAAGGATACAAGGTAGACGGCAAGCTTAACTTTGCTGTAGGTGGTACTGCATACCCGTTTGAGCAGCGTTATGCCAAATATGAATTCTTCTAAATCAATATTATCGTCACCCTTGTAGTCGTAGATGCCAAAGAGGAACTCGGCCAGCATATTATTTTCAGTAGTCCCGTAGGCAGTTGGCAGCAGGCCCATAAATTCCTGCTTTGCAATGCACACATGGTCGTCCACAGTAGCCGACGCCAACGTCACAAACATTTCCAGATACGTTTTTACTTTCTCCATTGTCAATTCCGCATCAGGCCCACCGGCACCACCAAACCGCTCAGTTTTATTAGCCGAAATGGCGGCCAATGAATCACACAAATCCTTGAGCTGTTTTTCCAGCATCATTGAACCCGAGGGCCCAATTTTCCGCCGGGTTTGTTCGCTTGGCCAGCTGCCAACACTATATTCGGCCTGGGGGACACTGCCGCCGCGCGGGTAGAGCGGCGACCGCACCTTGACCATCATATGTGACCGCGGATGTATCCCCGGGGAAAGCTCATCAGCATCAACGCAAGCAGAACAAAAAATATCATTACACTCCAAACACTTGTAATATGGCACCGTAATAATTTTGCCCTGACAATTCGAGCAGGTACTTAATGAAAACCCCGGCGCGCGGGCTAACCAGGTCGGTAGTGGTGCTACCTGCGCAATCGTGCCCGTGGGTTGCGTGAACCATTCATGCACCGCGTCGTAGAGCAGCTGGCCCTCGGCCAAGGCGGCCTTGTCCGCTGCCGAGCGCGGCTTGTTTTTTTTCGAGCTGGTAGCCTTATTACGAATCGGCTTGCGTGTGCTCATTCAATAGGAAAAAAAAAAAATTATTGTGAAATTATGTATAGGCAAAAAATATCGAAAACTTGTAGGTGCGAGCAGGAGGGGGGAAGGGCAGGCTGGTTTCTAATGTTCAAAGATGGGATATTTTGATAGATCATGTTCCCATCGATAGTCCTGTCGGAACCAGGCTCTTTACGGTGACTAGGTCACGTGCGTTGTCAAATTGAAAAAGTAATTCTCAAGTCACAAGTATTTTTCTTCCAAATATCAGCGAGAAAAATCTGTATAAAAAAGAATAACAGTATCTTGAATGTTATTGATAGCCCATGAATTTAATAATGGAAAAAAAAATTATTTACTACATATTTAGGCAAAAGCAAGCAGATTTTTTGCATGTTTACTGACTTTTCTTGATTGATTTGGGTGATTTTTTGGCGATGACGATGCTGATTAGATTTATGTCTATATTCATCACTGGTAAAGCTATCACGTTGTCGAGCCTGGTCAATGTGAGCGCTTTTCACAAACTTGGGGGTCATAAAGATGAGTATACCGAAGCAATTTAAGGCGTTGGTTAGTGCACGACCAAAAGACGAAATAAGCGCTTAGTGAGTAGTAGGCGTTGCTGACAACAGTGTTGTGTTGGAGCTCGGTATTGAGATGCGATTCAAATAGCCAGATTAAAGTCGGATAAACAAGGGCCTGAAGCCAGGAGTAGCTAATTCCGTCATTACGAAGGCTAAGATCTAGAGTTTTTATGCTTTCTAAAATGTAGTGCTCATAGCAATCGTATTCGCTCAGGTAGGGCTTGGATGTGTCACCACGCACAAGACTAGCGTTAATAGAAGACTTGATTTTTTTTTTTTTTTTAGCAAATGGTCGTCTTTGTAATCAGTCTCAGTACTAAGTCCTAGACTAATTGCGAGTTGTGAAAGTTCATAATCCAGCTGGCCATTATCAATTGTCGGGATATTAAACAGGTAAGGAACTGAATTTTCCTTACTTGTTGTCAAATCAGCATGTTGCTCGGAGTAATTGTAGATGCTGTAAAGAAAAGCAAGAGCTTGGCCAATTACTAGTTTGTCTCTTGAGGATTGGGTTTGAAAAATTTCAAAAAGATTTAATGCACTGGATGATTCAATGGCATCAAACCAATTTTCAGAATAAAATGTAAGCAAGTTTATAGCTGCCAAGGAGGTTTAAAGGATAATGTCGTTATTGGTGTTTTCAAGAATCTCAAACAAAACGGAAATATCACACTCAATGTCATTTTCAGGCTTAGAATCATACCAGGTAAAAAAGAAAGATTGAGATCAGTGCCTTAATATTGGTTGCCAGAAGTGTGACTGAGGTGGTTGAAGAAGGACTGTTATATCCTTTTTTTGTCAAATAGATGGTAAGACAGTATCTAGTACCAGATAGTCAAAGTTGGCAATAATATCTTTTGGTTTTTTAAGGGGATTAAGAAAATTGATTTTATTTTTGTTGATAAGGTAGTTCAACAACACAAATTTCAAAGCATGGTCGTACAGATCGTCATGCTTTGAATTTTTAAAGTTATCAAACACCTGTTTTACCTCCCTTTCAGTGAAAATGATATTGGGCTGTCTGTCAAATAGAGTGTTGAGAAGTTCTTTGAATACAGTCAATTGAAACTCAGGACTGTAATCATTGGTATTGTCGTTAGCCACAGTCTTGAGCAGGTGATCTCTTTTCAATTGGTTCAGTCTGTTGGTGATACGGACAATCTCCGCTGCATTGGAGCTAGAGAGGTCCTCCTCATCATTATCTGAACAATCTCTCCTTGTCAACAGAAAGGTCTTCTTCTTAAGCTGAGATAGATAATCAACGAGTAGAAGAATCTCATTGGAATCTTGGTAGAGTTTTTTCCACGGCAAGAAGCTTGCGGCCTTGCTTTTTGGTGTTGTTGGAAGTAAGGTTTGTATTAGGATCTTTTAAAAAAACGCGGGTCATAAAAAATAATAATTATAGTAAAAAATTAAAATTGTTGTTAATAAACAAAAAAAAAAAAAAAAAAAAAAAAAAAGAGTTAATAAATCAAACATACTATATATAGTAAGTTCAAGAAATTAAAAAATTTAGTAATTGCAAACTTATTACTTTGTGATTTACTAGTTTATCATCATCAATGTCGACTCACCTTGGCTGCTTCATCATATTTGATGATATTGACAAGGTTTGTAATGTAATTGTAAAACACGTCTAAAAATGTCATTATCATGTGACACCTTAAAGAAGTGCTTATAGAAAAACATAAAAAACAAAACGCCTTGACACTTGATTTGGATATCAGTTGGATTTCAGTTGGATGTCAGTTATAAAGAAAAAAAAAAAAAAATAACGCGTTGGTTATAATAAAACAATAAATAAATAATATATGCATTTGGGCCTCTTTACTCTCTTCTAGTCTACCTGAGAGTCTTTCAAATGATAGTGGACGGTGTTCCCCGCTCGAATGCGATTGTGGTCGGGTTTGATATAAGAGTGATTACAGGACCTCCTGAAAACGCATGCCTTTGGGATTCCTCGATACTGTGCTGCTCATACTAGAGAGACCATGGCTAGTATTGCTACTACTACCAAACCCGCTGCTTCCAATGCTATTAGCACTGCCGGCACTTTTAATGCTGACATTATCAAATACTGGGAAAAACAACTCGAGGTCAATGTGTGATGTTTCAAAAATTTCAGCAAGGTCGGCGTCAGTTTCGACCACGGCGCCGGCTGCGTTAAGATTCCGAATTTTAAGCACCTTGTTGTCACCCAAAATGTGGAAAGCAGATTTTCCATTGTCAAGGATCTCAATGATGGTCGGCGGCGTCGAGCTACCTGGTGCATAAGTAAAGTCAAGTTTCTGAGCAAGGAAGCGCAATGTAACAGGTGTAATGCTTGGGGTCGTAGAAGACCCCGGCGAAGGCAGTTGTGGGCAAGTCTGATTGGGATTAGAACTAGTATTATCATTGGAATTAAAGTGAAAATCATAATGTTGGCCGTCTGGCAGCTGATCAAAGTTGACCATATCTTCAAACACAGTGGCAAGCGCTCGTATCACTGGATCAAATCCAATCGCAATAGCGGCAATAGCAACTCTAATTTTAAGATGTTCAATTAGCTGCTGTTCTGAAATAAGCACAGATGAGGCCGGCAGAACGTTCGATATTGCTTGTAAAGCGGTTTTTGATAAAAGAACTGAATTGATGAATCGGATGTAGTCGTCAGCGGTACCAAACCCACGCGCCTGCACCGATAGTGCTGCGGCAGTGTGCAAAATGCTGAAACCCGCATACTCAAGTTTGGCCACGTCCTGATTCACCGGTAACTCGGAGCGGTTGAGAAAAGAGACGAGCTGATCGACTGAGTTGCGCATTTTTTCCGGGATCGGATCAAGGTTTTTGAGTGGTGGCAGTTGTATCCGGGCAGATGCTAACGAGTCAGTACTGTGCCGGCGCGAAGTTGAGGTATTACTGTAGCTATTATTGCTATTATGTTTAGTGCTGCTGCTGTCTGGTGACACCAGGGCGCTAATTGCAATCCTTCCGCGATGATCTTCTGCAACGTCAAGCATTTCAGTGTCAGCATCCTTAGCAGATGGACCACTGGGGAGCATGGAGATCAAGATAGGTTTGGGCGATACTGATCCCGCAGTGGCACCGGTGGTGTAATGAGGAGCACCTCCACGTTTATGATAGTTGTTTTGGTGGGGCATGGCAGGAACGGCCGTGGGGCTGCTGCCGTGAGTCTTGAACTTGGGCACACGCTTGCGGTTGCGGCGCACAGACTGGATACCGGCGCGAACAAGCTTTTCAAAATCTATCAGGGCCTCAGAAGGATACCCGTACTCAATCCGGAGTCGATCGGCAACGCCGGTGATGTCATCATCCTGTTCCGAAGCCTTGCGTTCACTAAGCGAAAGACTGTCAATGAGTTCAAGTCGTCGTGCTGAGAACTTTTTCCACTGGCGCTCGTCCATAAAGTTGAGCTTCAGGCGAATGGTTTGAGTAATGCCACCAGGTTTAGACTTGTGAAAAGAAACGTTTGTGTCACTAAAGGAGTCATCGTTCATTGTTTGCGATATCGCAAGAGGGGTTAGAGGCTGTTGGTGTGGTTAGTACTAATAATCGTAGTATGGCGGGTGAATAAGCAGTTGGTAGGGGCGGATGGACGGAAAAGGCATGGGCTGCTGTAAGACAACAGTAAAGCTGGCTGGCGAAAAGTCCTTTTGCGGCGAGAAGGGAAAAAGAGTCGTGAGAAAAAAAAGATAAAGCAGTAATCGAGTATTAATCGTTACAACAGAGAAAGGAAGGTTTACGTTTACGGCAGTTCGAAAAAAAAAAAAAAAAAAAAATTGTTTCTCACCGTGACAAATCACAGCATAATACCTGTTCTGAGTTCATGTACCAATGGGTAGTCGTTTGTTTCGGCTTGGAGACAATTGAAGGCTGTTTTCCGACAGCCGCTGACTTCAGGCTCCGACTACGCGAATACTGGCCATGACGGGCCTGCAAACACAATTTAATAATAATAAAAAAAAAAAGAGTAAAATAACATGTCGGCAAGTTCGCCCAAATAACTTCAAAAACTATATACAAAAGATGCAATGAGAAACGACAAATAAATAGATCGGCACGCGACTACTAGTGTCCCTGATAACCCGCTTACGAAGAACAGCAGCGCGCGGTGCCGGAGAGGTTTGTGGTGGGACGCTTTGAGTTCTTCATAATGTCCTCGTTGTCACCAAGTTCGGTTTCCTCGTGAATGTGCAGAGCTGAGGAGAGACAAATAATGTTAGATCAAAATCACTTTGAAAAAAAAAAAAAAAAAAAAAAAAAATTAAAACATACTGTAACGCTCGGGATCCTCTTCAGACGGCACGCCCTGAACGACATTCTTTCGCAGCATTGTGTTGACGTCCTTGCCAATAACAAGACGCTCGGCAATAGCAGCAGGGTCGGTTAGATGTCTAGCCTCCTCGTATTGACGACGGACCTCAGTCCAGGCAGCGACACGTCTAAACTCGTCGCCCTTGAAAAGACGGTTGCAGGCCTTAAGAATGGCTCTGTAGGTGTTAATAGCTTCAACAGAAGACATGGTTGTGATGCAGTTGCGATTGGTAGTAGAACGTAAAAGGGTTGAAGGTAGTGAAAGATAAAAAAAAATTTTAAACGAAGCAAACTTCTTCTTCTTGATCTCATGGTTGATAAAAGTTGAAATATAAGACATTTAACACAGGTACTATAGTTTATGTTTTAAAGCGTAGATTGAGTAGGTGGCTCGTATTGAAAAAATGTAAAAAGTTGTCTGACTCGTGGCGACAGCTGAGTCATGTTAACCACGTGATAACTGTTAATTTTTTGAAAAAAAATAAAACCTATTTTTTATTGTTACCCGGCCCGAGGTTCTCTCCTCATGGTTTTTGCCACAGCAGTTAATAACAGTGACAAGAGCTTTTTTCAAGATCTAGTAAGCACCTTTCGGGCTTGTTAAACATGAAAGTGGACAACCAACTTGTTCATAATTCAATAATAATGACAATAGGTATTATGAAAAGCATTATTGGCTATCAGTGGCCAGAGGTATAATAACTACTCGCACCCAATAACACAATCCAGGCTTTCGTAGTAAAGGCCCAGGATAGGTGTAACAGCCGTATAATTATAAACCTGTATATTGTAATTTGAGGCCGAGAATCGCAGGTTTTAAATTTTTGATAAAATTCTGTCACTACCACCATTTTTAATCAACTTTTTTTTTGGCTGTGACAAAATGTAAAATGCTAAAGGCTGTGTTTTCTACGGCACTTTAAACTTTTTTTTTTCAGCCAAAGTTCCCATCCCACCACCTTACACTTATGTATTCAATAACAATAACAACAACAACAAAAGCTGCAAAGAGGGAAATAATTTTTTTTTTCCCTTTTTCCCTTTTTTTTTTTTTTCTCATCACTACCACCCTCCTACCACCACCATCCTCACATCAACCCCTTCTTCCCTCCCTTCTTCTTATATACCACCACCCCCACACACACCCAACCCTTTTCATCCATTTTTCCGCGACTTTTTTCTATTAAATGACCGACACCCAAGAACCAGATCTTGACTCCATTGTTGACAGACTCCTGGAAGTTAGAGGCAGCAGACCAGGTAAGCAAGTACAACTTCAAGACTTTGAAATCCAATACCTCTGTACCAAGGCCAGAGAAATCTTTATTCAACAGCCGATATTATTAGAACTTGAGGCCCCCATTAAAATCTGTGGCGATATTCACGGTCAGTACTATGACTTGCTCAGACTGTTCGAATACGGTGGCTTCCCTCCAGAGGCCAACTACCTGTTTTTGGGAGATTATGTCGATAGAGGTAAACAATCATTAGAAACAATTTGCCTCTTACTGGCATACAAGATTAAATATCCGGAAAACTTTTTCATTCTTCGTGGAAACCATGAATGTGCCTCAATCAATAGAATTTATGGCTTTTACGACGAGTGCAAACGACGGTATAGCGTGCGGTTGTGGAAGATTTTTACCGACTGTTTCAACTGTCTCCCCATTGCCGCTATTATTGATGAAAAGATTTTTACCATGCACGGTGGTCTTTCTCCCGACTTGACGTCGATGGAGCAAATCAGAAGAGTCATGAGACCGACAGACATCCCCGATATTGGCCTTCTTTGCGACTTGCTTTGGTCTGACCCTGATAAGGACATTACGGGTTGGAGTGAGAATGACCGAGGCGTTTCTTTTACTTTTGGTCCCGACGTGGTGTCGCGATTTTTGCAAAAGCATGACATGGATCTTATTTGCAGAGCTCACCAGGTCGTCGAGGATGGCTACGAGTTCTTTTCCAAGCGCCAGCTGGTTACCTTATTCTCAGCTCCCAACTACTGCGGTGAGTTTGACAATGCCGGTGCCATGATGAGTGTTGATGAGAGTCTTTTGTGTTCATTCCAGATTCTTAAGCCCGCGGATAAGAAGCAGAAGTATGGGTACAATAATGTTGTTGGCAACCAGTCGACGCCTCGCAAGCAAAAGAAGGCTCCTCGGAAGTAATCCGCCACCATCATTGTTGCTGCTGTTGCTATAGTTCCCCTCCATAACGACATCACGACGGAAAAGAAAATGTCTTAGTTAAGCTTCTCTTCAGAAAAAAAAAAAAAAAAAAAAAAAAAAAGAAAGAAAAAAAACACAATAAGTCATATATTTTGCTATCAAAAGCATGTGAGTTCCGGGTACCGAGAAAAGAGTGAGTGAGAGATTGTGAGAAAAAAACGCGCGTTAATGCGTTTTTTTTTCTGTGGAGAACAACAGGAAGGGCTTGTTTAAATTGTTATTGGTATTGATTTGTTTATTACTATTATTATTACTACTGTACTACCTACTACTACTACTATTATTATTATTATTATTATTATTATTATTATTATTATTATTATTATTGTTGTTATTGTTATTATTGTTATTATTTGATGATGGAGATATCAACGTAAGATGCACGAAAGTGGAGAAGAGTAAGCCCGTTGGTTTTAATGGGAAAGAGCAGCAGGATGAGGAATAAGAAAAAAAAAAAAAGGCTTCCATCATGGGACAGAAGGAAGGCATAGAACCTCTCTCTAAATACCAATTGTGTGTGTGTGTGTCAATAATTGTATATTTTATACGGGGGGTCAATAAAAAAAAAAAAAAGACAACATCCGTGGCCAAAAGTCATATTAATTGAGGGTTGGGTGAAAGTAATGCCCCTTTCAAGCCGCCCAAAAAAAAACAAAAAGTTTCTAAAAACAGCAACAGCATACAACAAAAGATACGCCTTCTGCCTTGTACCCGAAAAAAAGTTTTCTTTTTGATGCTAATTAGGATGTTTAATCGACAACCCCTCGCTCAACCATTAGAATTGTCATCAACGGCGGAAGAGCACGCGTGGGTAAAAAAAGAAAAAAAAAAAAAAAAAAAAAAAAAAAAAAAAAAAAAAAACTAAGAACAGAGCTGATCAACACCATAAATTTTCTACACTCTTTTGTTGTTGTTGATTTTGTGGATATTATTGCTTGTAGCAGGGATTGTTAGCATTAGTCCATGTTACTACTACTGCTGTGATAAAATAGTGTGGTGGCTAAAAAAAAATAAAAAGTGGTTCCTGGTCCACAAGTATATAGCTGCCAGTCAAGCAAGAAAAAAATAATAAATAAAATAAAATACAATAAATTGCATACTAATTTGAATTGACCTTTTATAAACAAATTGTTTTGTTTTTTTTTCTTGTTAGTTTATATTCAACTATACTAGAGCCATCCAAGCTCTTGAGCTTTGCCAATGGCTATATTTATATTTGCTAGTAGCGGCCGTAAGTCGTAGTTATTAGTATTGATTTGTTAGGGCTTTTATTATTATCATTTTTTTTTTTTTTTTTTAAATAATAAAAAAAAAAAAAAAAAAAACCTTGAGCCTTTGAGCCTGCCCCGGCATTTGTGCTGTCGAGACGCTAGCGCTGCAGCAGTAATAGTTATGTTACGGGCTTTACCAGTAAGTTTGAGAGCCGTCAAAAAATATTATTTTTTTTTTGCTTGACGGCGGGCACAATCTTGCTGTTATTGTTCGTATTGTTGTAGTAGTTATTGTAACTCTTGATGTTGTAGCACTTGATGCAATAATCAGTACCATTACTGACTTGAAACTTCTAGCTCTTTGGACACTAGCGGATTATATCAAAAGTTTTATTTTTTTTTTTTGGCCCTGACAGCTGCAAGCACCCGTAGATTGGTCCCTGGGAAAGTTGACGTCGAGCCAAGCTAAGACAAAATTTGCCTTCATTTATCACACGACTATTGCATGTGGGGAAAAAAAAAAAAAAAAAAAAAAAAAAAA
>JAKUCA010000605.1:0-11896 GCA_030567025.1 Geotrichum europaeum | reverse complement strand
TGGGCTACAAATCTCTATTTAAGCACCTTGGCTACTGTTAGTGTGCCAAGTATAAGCATAACTCAAAAAAAATTAGTATATTATACTTTTCTCAGCTTGTACTTGAATAGTTAGCACCCATAGTCAGATTAAGTAAAACGTAATAGGAGAAGCTTCCAAACGGGTTTACGCTTTTTGAATTAGCGACGGTTTTCTCGGTTATTACACTTGATCCTTCTACCGTATATATATCATATATTTTTTTTGCCGCCATACTTTACCCTTATTTCAATCTCTAGGCTTCTTTTTTGCGTGTGAACTATATTCCTGTTTCTTGGTACTTTGTCCTAATTTCCTGTTCTACAAAAGCTCCAAGGGGTCTGCTGCTTTTCCCCGGCTCAAATCAAATTTACTAATGCATGGGCCAGCATTCTTTTGCCAAAAAAAAAAAAAAAAAAAAATAAGCGTTATAGGCAGGTACACATACTAGTGGAAGCCGATCATCATGATCCACAAAATTATTAACACCTACCCTGAACACGGCCATGAATACTACCATATACTAGATTCTTTCTGTATTTCTGGCACATAGATATTGTAGTGATGAAGATATTGAATGATATCATCTAGCTGAACTTCATATAAGAAAGAATTATTATTTTTTTGGTATTAGAAACTCTGTGCAATTCCACGCTTACAAGTAAAAGAGAACACAATGATATTGACAAAAAAAAATTCCACTAGCGCAGGTGGTAAAAATTCAAACCGCCTTATAATACTGGTAAATACGATAGGCGTTGCTGTCAAAATCTTCAAGGCGTCTGTCAAACTGAACCAACAAAACAATACAAACAGCCGTACAAAGTTCAAAAGATGTTCTGCAAACCCCTTCTTTGTATCTTGCCAAATTCCATCCTAACGGTTCCGCAGCATAGACCAATGCCTGCCAAATTTTGAGATACAAAGTTTTCCAGAATTATGCTTTTTTTTTTAGAATACAAAAAAAAAAACCGGTCTTTTAAGATATCAAGTCCAATCACTTTAAAGTCTAAACGGGTATCACATGACTTTGATTCTTGCTTTGGCTTCACCCACTATTCCAAAAAAAAATAAAAAACGTTTTTGACGAGAGTTGGTTTCAAAAGTGGACATAAAAGCCAATTGAGTAATTTAATCAATCTTTGGGCTCTTATTTTTTTAAAGTATTAACAAGAGTTATTCGTTATTAGCAGTGTTTTTCAGACTATGCGGCGTGAAAAAGTTCTAATGAAGCCTTGCAATAATAATAAAAAACAAGTATTACAGGTCTCAGAGAGGTTCAACAGCTCCAGAATTTCTGTAGGTAGATAGTGCTGCTGGGAAAACGCAAGGACCCGACTTTTGATAATACATTTAGGGCCCAGTGTGTGAAACTATTTATTTCCAGCTTCCATTACCACGCTATTGATTTTGGCGTCATGTAAATAGCAGTTAAATACTTGTAGAGTCATAAATTTTTATATAAAACCCATCATGTATGACGTTTTATTTTGATACGCATAAAAAGTCTGTTTGAAATTTTTAAAGGTCTCAAGTTTGGCAGAAGTTAAAGTCGAGACTATCTACACTCAGGTTAGCCATAACTCAAAAAAAGATTTAGATTCATGTAACTTTGTTATAAAACGAGCCACAAAGCTTGGCCAACGGTTGGGCCCTTTTCACTTGAAATATTCGGGTATATATTTTATTGGGTCTATTGTCACATTTCTGTGTTTTTGGTACATTAGAAATTAGAATTAGTAGCAATTAACATTTTCCTCCTGATGTTTTTTTTTTTTTTTTTTTTTTGAAAAATGAAGCATTAGCAACTTTTCTTTCACTTTATAGTTTCCGGCTTAATAAACCTATTAAATAAAGCAAATTTAAATTACTATCAAGATTCTGCAAGTGGTGCCGCTTATCGAGTTGATTTCACTTTTAATTTCAAAATTGGTGTATAGGCAATGGCCTTCCCCAGATTTACTACTCAGGTTTTAATGCAACCTGTATCAAACCTTAGAGCATGTTGCAACTGTAAGCTATTGGTCCTTGGGTCTAGTTACCTAGATCTGCGTTCAAACAATTTCAACACTTGGTTTCAAATTTACCATCATAACTCTAGTTTTCAATATGAAAAAAAACATTGGTTTATAGTTGACAGGTTTTAGCAAGCATTTTTTTAGTAAGTCAAGAATAAGCATATTTACACGTTAAATTGTGCCTTGCGACTAAAAGCTTATCTGTAGAAGCATGCGGAAAAAAAAAGGAAGCGGCAAGTATCTTTAGCTCTAGTCAATTATTAATTATTGATTAGCTAGACAAATGCCTACCTGTGAATTATTGAAAACTGATTTTATGTGTTGACTGCTAATCTCTTGCTACCGTGAATTTAAATGCTAGCTGGCAAAGCAGATTCAGGTATATCTCAAATACTAATTTTACAAAGTGGATTGGAACTAGGGACAAAAAATTATTTGCATTGTAGCTATATATCAAGTTTTATTGGAAAAATGGTCACACACATTTCAACTACCTGAAATTTTGATTTTCAATATTACCATTTTAATTTCAAGTAATTATTATACTTTTTGTGTGAAATTATAAGCCTAAAATCTTTTTTTTTTTTCTTACAGTCGTATCAGTCTCGCTTGCTAACATAAACCTGGGATTTTAGATATTTGTGCTTGCGTTTGAATAATCCAGTAATTCACCTTTTAAAAAAAAAAAATAAAAATAAAAATAAAAAAATAAAAAAATAAAAAAAACTAAGAGTGAAACAGGTTCCAGGTTTAAATCCCCGTCATATCACTTTTTCTGAGGAAATCACTGATTTGGTGGAATCACTTGATTACACAGCTGGGGTGGATCCTGTCCCGGAACTGGGAGGCATGCGAGCAATTGGCAACCCCGCCCACGTTTTACTGACTTAGCACTTGCGAAAAACGGCGACCGTATCAGATGCACTACGGTTCTCCCAGGTTCGCTTGAAACCAGCTTACTGGGGTCCGTCCACTAGAGAACCTTGCGGTTTATAAAAGAATTCCGGTCTTTCCGAATTTTTGCGTCTACGAGTACAAACGCGCTACAACTAGCCCCAGACCTAGGTAAGCCTGGTGTCTTCTCTGTATATAATTACATATAGAATACCTAAATAAACAGATCTACTACTACAACTAAGGGTGGCGCTCTGAAATGAGTTTGTCACGACGATCTTGCTCTACTTTCCCTCATCATACGTATTAATTATTAGGCACACACACATTGAGACATGTAATTATTCTACTTTGGTACAAAGACTTTGGTTTTCAGCCCTTTTTTCAGCAAAAAATATCGAAGGAGTATTTAAAAGTTTTCTCTTTCATTTTTTGGGAGGGTGAAACTCCGGATGCCAAGGTGCTGTTAGCCGTCATCAGCAGATCGTCACAGGGCAGTTCAAGTCACTTTTTCCTTCCCGAAGCATATAGATTTTAAAATATATATGATTTACATAATAGCTGAATTTCATGTTGAAGTTAATTCGTTCAGTCAGCGACAAGGTTATATACCGTTGAAATCATAGTTTTCCAAAGCGGTTGGTATCAAATTTCTAATGAAAACTTGAATAAAGCTTCTGTAATTTCAAAAGTTTTTAACACGCAAATTTTACAACATAATAATACAAATCAAATGTCAGAAATTTAGAACTTTTGTTGATTATTTATAAGATTTATTAGGCCAACTGGTATTGGAAAAGTTTTCTCAAAAGTTGCCTTTTGCTGGCGAAATTTTTGTTTATCAATAAAACATGACAACAAAAAACCCTTTTCTATTTAATCTCCTAACTGGAGTAGAGTTACAAGAAATTACGGGTAAAAGTCACAAGAAAAAATATCTGCAATATTGCCAGACAGTATTAAATATATATATGAAAAAGGATGCGTTACATTTGATAGGCTATTTGATTTTAAAATTGTTATTGTAAAACTTAGTATTCTTTAGAAGGGGATTAATTCATTTCATTGCTAAAGAACTTTGCCTGGTCTTTTGAATATTTGGTAAAGTGAGTAGAAACCCACTATAATAAACTAATAAGCCAATTGCTGTTTAGTCTCTTGACCCTGATGGTATACTTCTAATCAATATTTCAGACTTTGAAGAGTTTCGAAAAAAAAAAATTTTTTTATATTACAAGTTTTGTCTCTGTCCTTCGGGACATATGGTCAATTTGAAACGATGAAGTATTGTTTTAGCGGAAAACCTTTGAACTTCAAGGCACTATATGCTAGTGGCCACCATTAGTAAAAAAAAACTATAACTTCCAATATTAGTACATGCAGGCCAAGTTAATTAACCGTTAATTAACCTTTTTTACCTCAATTTCAGGCGTCTATTGTTTTGCTTTAGCCTTCTGAAATCTATATACTCAT
The DNA here is from genome assembly GCA_030567025.1 of Geotrichum europaeum. Lineage (NCBI taxonomy): Eukaryota > Fungi > Ascomycota > Dipodascomycetes > Dipodascales > Dipodascaceae > Geotrichum > Geotrichum europaeum. Next base: position 7,493 of record JAKUCA010000605.1, on the reverse strand, counting down.
TTTTTTTGCTATGGCAGACTTTCAACTAAGGGCTTATTGTCTAGTCTACTAAGGGCAAATATCATATTCAGAAATCCCATTGCCAACTAGAATAAAAGGATTAATTCTGAAAGTGCTGTCTGAAAATATTATAACAGTTGGCTTTTGTAAGGCTGTTTACTTAAACGCACTCAAGTTTTAAATTCATATAACATATTGGAGACTTACAAAGTCAGATAGTTATCTAGTTTTGCCATTGGTATCATTTGACTTAATAAACATCTGTGTTATAGTATGTTGTTTTGTTGTTTTTTTTTGTTGTTTTGTTGTTGTTTTGTTGTTTTTTTGTTGTTTTTTTGTTGTTTTTTTTGTTGTTTTTTTTCTGGATTTTCCGTCGAGACTTTAACTACTTTGGTGATTTCTTTCTACGAGAACATATGCTGATTTGTAGCAAATTCTCGCGAGAGTCGTCACTCCTGTTCAAGCCGTCTGTCAGTTTGTAGCACATTGAGGTGCAATTAATATATTTATTATTTGATTTTTATGAGATATTTATAGCAGTTAATGAGACTAGGGACATGGTCTTAACCGAGAAAGCACGGTTCCCATCTATCATGGCTGAGGAAATTACCTCGAGTATTAATCCGAGCTGGTTACTTTCATGCCTTCCAGTATCATAAAAAGATCTCGGCAGGAGGTAAATTCTAACACCATTCTCAATCTCCGCAAATTTTTAAACCTTTCATTGTAGATTTCTCTATTTCTTGCTTTGTTTTTGTTTTTTTTGTTTTTTTTCTAGGCGCTGATGCTAAAAAACTTCCTGCAGGCCGGCGGAGAGAAAGTGCCGGCCACGGAAATGAAAACCCCTACCCAGTCCGCACTAACTTTAGCTTCGCACATCCCGCCTTGTTCGCTGGTCATGATGGGAATTTTAATTTCCATCGCGGCGGAAATGCCCTTTTTCCTTTGGCAATAATCATCACCATTCTTCTCAAGTGCCTTTTTTTTTGCTGCTAGTAAACCAGTGATCCTCCTATTGTCTTCTTGGAATGCATTTATAACCGCAATCATGCCAGCTTCTAAACTCAACCAGCTCTTCAGTAAGTCGGGTCAACCCGAGACAGACAATGTACTATCGTCTTCATCCTCAGCAACGTCGCTATCGTCCTACTCCCTCCCTGAAAACAAATCGTGTGCGTCATTCCTGCCGCTGAACGGAGTTTCTTCTAATAATTTGAATGGCAGGTCACCTAGATCGCCATCCATGAACCCCACTCCGTGCTTTGTGCATACAAAGTTCGACGAGGTACTGGACGTCTCGAAAGCACTCAAAGCGCTCTCGTCAAGCGATAACATTTCGTCGCTCTCGCACTCGCGCCTCGTGAAGACCGCCACAGGGGTTCGGGAGCTTGCAAAACGTCTAGGACAGGCTAACATTCGAATTAATGTGAGATCTGTAATGATTGTAACCAAAGCTCGCGACAACTCGCTTATCTACCTCACGCGCGATCTAGTATATTGGCTCATGGCAACCCACAACGTGACGGTCTACGTTGATTCAAAGCTAGAGAAATCTAAGCGTTTTAACTCCCACGGCTTGGTGAAGGAGCACCCCGCCTTCAAGACGCTGTTGAAGTACTGGGACCCGGATATGACCAATAACAACCCCGAGCAGTTTGATCTGGTCATTACGCTTGGCGGAGATGGTACTGTGTTGTATGTTGGTGGCCTGTTTCAGCACATTGTGCCGCCTGTCATGTCCTTCTCGTTGGGTTCGCTGGGTTTCTTGACTAATTTCAGATTTGAGTATTATAAAAAGCACATCACACGGGTTTTTGAAACTGGTATCAAAGTGAATCTGCGAATGCGATTTTCGTGTTCCGTGTATGATGATACAGGTAAAAAGCTATTAACTCGCCATGTGCTCAACGAGATTGTTATTGACCGTGGCCCTTCACCGTGGGTGTCAATGCTGGAATTATATGGCAATGACTCGCTACTAACCGTCGTGCAGGCAGATGGTCTCATTTTGTCGACCCCCACAGGATCGACAGCCTACTCTCTTTCTGCAGGCGGTTCTCTCGTGCATCCCGAGGTTGCTGCTATGTCGGTTACACCTATATGTCCTCATACTCTTTCTTTCCGACCAATGCTGCTGCCGGACTCGATGGTTCTGCGTGTCAACGTCCCGAGGCGGTCGCGGTCCACAGCATGGGCATCCTTTGACGGTCGTCATCGCACGCAGCTCTCCCCTGGATACTATGTAACAGTTCGTGCATCGCAATTCCCATTTCCTACTATCGTGTCATCTCCCACGGAGTACATTGATTCAGTTTCAAGAACGCTCAAATGGAATGTTCGACAGCAACAGAAGCCGTTCGAGCATTTGCTATCTACTCCCACCCGGAGGCAGTATAATGATGATACCGGATCCGACGACTATGTATCCAAGGATGAAGATCCGGAGTTTGACATTGACTACGAAGAACATAACCCGTGAGGCCTGTCGCTCCCATAGAAAAGTGACAAATCCTTGTTTTGCCGTACCAGACACGTTTCAACCACAACTGAGCATTTGTTACAACATCTACATATATAAATTAATCAAAATCCGCTCAATTTTTTTACTCTTATTTACCACAGCTACCTTCAGGATAATTTTTTTCATTGTGTTTATTAGTCTTTTACTATGGACATCACCGATCAAGAAGAGCCCTCAACTAACTTTGGGAACGACTATTCGGACCACTTTTTGCGCACAGGCGCGCTTCCCCAGGCCCATATCCAAAATGTAACCAATCCGCTGGTAGGGTACCCGAGGCTCCAGAAGCTGCACGAACTCAAGGAGGCGCACAATCGCAAGCATGCTTGCAAACCATTCATGGCCACAACCAGTCTGGAAAGTTTGCCGTTGAAGCTTCACGATTGGGCCACTAATAACGTACAATTTGACGTTGTCCTTGTTGGAGGCTGTTTTGAGGAAACACCCAACCTGGACTACTTGGCAAGTCTGCCAGTAGGCGCACTTACTCCGCGGCCGAGCATAGCACTTGTGTGGGTGCCAAGCTTTGCCCTAGACACGGCAAAGCAAGTGCTTGGGTTATGGGGGTTCCGGCGAAGCGAAGATATTGTGTTTTTAACAATGTCTAAAAGCTCCTGTTTTTATCCGCCGCAGAGTGATGACGACTTTATTGAGAAGTCGTCGTGGCATTGTCTTTTGGGTCTTAAGGGTACTCTTCGACGCTCGGAGGATACTGACTTGATCAATTGCAATATTGATACTGACACTGTTCTAGAGTCGCCGAGCGATCGTCTTAATGTGATCCCTGAGAATATCTACAAGGTTATTGAAAACTTTTCACTAATGTCACGGCGGCTGCACATTTTGCCCGGAACCACGCGAGACAGTAGTGCGCCATCGCTGCCTACCAGGCCCCGACCCGGTTGGGTAATTGTGGGGCCGGACTGTCTTGTTAACAACTTTAAGATAGACGACTACGTGCGTGAGATGAAGGTAGTTGGCACCCGGGTGCCTGTTGACCCTGAAATTGATTCCCTGAGACCGAAGACGCCTCCACGTGCGAAGCGGAACGATAGGTAGGAGGTCCATGGTTGGGGAGATTACAGCAATGTTCGTGTATGTCAATTACTAGTTAGTTGGGGTACTTGGGCTTATTTAGAATATTTTGTTTTATATTTGCTCAAAGTTTAAAAAATAGCTTAACTTCGCAGAATGCCATATCTGATATCAATTTTTTTTATGATCGATGGGTAAAAACTGACAACTAAACTGTTCTTTCCTAATCGGTTCCGCAAGATTCCTTTTTAAAAGGAATCCAGGAGTAAATACTCAATGTCCAAAGATTAGACTCATGTTTTTTCAATGGAATATTCCTAGCTCCATCAATCAATCATCCGTCGATCGTGTCCTGAATCTGAAGTGAAGTAAGCATATTTCTAGCAGTCTTTGAGTTGATTTAAAAAATCATCTTCTGGGTCTCAAATAAGGTTAGCATTAGTACAGGCTTTCATCTACTCACAACTAGTGTTCCAGAACACTTGCTTCGTGTTTTAGTAGTAGTCAGGCTTAAGTTGTAATCTCTGCCAGGCGTGGGTGTTACACAGAGGAGCTTGTGAACTAACGCTGAATATTTGGTTCCCTATTGATGTGAGAAGCTGGCTTCAAGTACAAGGATACAAAGCTACTCTGATGGTATTACTGAATGATTGTAATAGAATCTAACGTCAAGTAGAAAGTCCTTCTAAAGAGAGGCAAGCTCAAGAGAAAATACTGTTATAAAAGAGGAGTTGATGTTAACAACAGCTCGTTTCGTGGAGCTAGTGGAAGTTCAACGAGGAGTACTTAAATCTTTCATCTCTGGATCTAAGCTCAGAAATCCCGTGAGTCGGATCCTCACGTGACATCAAGTATCCACTAATTCATTGTTGGTGTGACGATGGAAGAATTCAATCCATCAAAACTCCAGGAGGGAAACGATTGTACTCTCAGATGTGTCTTTGGAGAATAAAGAAAAGAGGTTCCCTGATCCCCTCTTCTTGCTCATCTCATTTCAAGTTACATGAGGTTTTCAGATTGTATTTTACATCGTTTCGAGTTAAGATATGAAGCTCTCATATCTTCTTAGGCCTTCTGTGTAAAGAAGATCATAGTACAGGGGTGGTGAAGAGACTAGAAACCTGCCTATCATCTGCCTTTAATTTATCTCTTTCTTTTAATCATGGAACACTAAAAATTATAAATAGACAAGTATTCCCCCGGAAGGAATAAAAAAAATAATCTTTTTTCTCTAATTTGAAAATCCTCTACTACTTTATACGGATTTATTGGAAAATGGTTTTGTAAGTCTATTTTATTATTAATAACAAATCAAGTTTCTTTTTATTTCTTTTAGTTTAAACATCCCTCGTTACTCCAAATTTGAGACTCAAAAGATGATTTTTAAAAGTCAGAGGAAAAACAAAACCTCAAAAATTGCTAGAAATATTCTTACTTGGAGTCACTTCAGATTCAGGACACGATCGATGGATGATTGATTGATTGATGGAGCTAGGAATTATTCTATTGAAAGAGTCTAATCTTTAGGGATTAGACGCTGAGTCTTTACTCCTGGATTCCTATTAAAAAGGAATCTTGCACAACTGATTAGGAAAGAATTGCTCAGAATAGTCAGTTTAAATTAAAACGTTCTGGATAACTCGTATAATTTAAGTCAAGAATAACTATTTTACAAAAATGTAGCAAAGGAACCAATTGAATTCCTATGTATTGATTTTATAAGTTAAATATCATCATTTCTCATGTGGCCTTTTTTTGTGAATGTGTGTGTATGTATGTGTAGTCATGTGAGTTTTTGTATGTAATGGACTAAAGATTTTTTAATCGGTGGCCTCGACGCTGATCAAGTCAGCCTTCTCGCCAGGAACAACCTTGGCAAAGTCCTCGGCAAGCCAGTTGTTTGGAAGCTTGGGGACCTTGAGACCAAATTGAGTAGGGGTGTGCTCAATGCTGTGGACAATGTTGAGGTTCTTGCGCAACAAGATCTGGAAGCAGGTAGCACCACCTTGACGAGAAGTAATGATGGAAGAAGCAAGGAAGTACTCCCAGATTCTGAACCATCTGTCACCGTAGGCAGCAAGGACCTTCTCACGGTTGCCAATCCAGTTTCTGTACCAGCTGTAGATGGTAGCAGAGTAATGGACACCAATGTTGTCAATAGAGACAATCTCAAAACCGGCACCCTCAAGCTTATCAGTGACAAAGCCAAGAGGAGTAGAAGCATCAGCACCAGGGAAAATGTACTTGTTCATAAAAAGACCCCAAATGAGATCCTCGTATTGCCAGGACTTACGGAGACCAGCATACTGGAGAAAGAAAAGACCCTCATCATCAAGCATATCGTAAACCTGTCTCAAGAAACCACCAAACTTGCGAACACCAACGTGCTCAGACATCTCCAAACAGGTAATCTTGTTGTACTTGCCCTCGGGGACGGGGGTATCACGGTAGTCAAGGCAGAGAATCTTAGACTGAGACTCGGGAATGCCATCCTTGGCAAAGTTGGCGTTACCCCAAGCAGTTTGGTTGCGGCCGAGAGTAATACCAGTGACATGAGCGCCATACTGAGAAGAAGCAAATCTAGCCAAAGTACCCCAACCACAGCCAAGATCAAGCATACGCTCGCCCTTCTTAAGACCAATCTTCTCGCAAACAATACGGAGCTTGTTGTCCTGGAGCTCCTCAAGAGTCTCCTCTCTGTTAATATCGGAAATAACACCGGAGGTGTAGATCATTCTGGGGCCAAGGAAAAAGGAGTAAAAATCATCACCGCGGTCGTAGTGATCACGGACCTGTTCCTCATCCTGAGAACGAGAGTGCATGATGACCTCAGGGATCATACCAAGAAGGAAGTATTTAAAGAGAGAGGCGGTGAATCTAAAGTTGGCCCAGTCGTGTCTGTCCTCAAGAATGTCCAGAGCATCGCCCTTGAAGTCAACCTTGCCATCAAAGTAAAGCTCGTGGAAGGTCTCCATGGGGATCTTGTTGTCTCCCTTGTACTTGGCAGCGAGATCAGCGTCCTTGAACTTGAGGTAGTGCTCAACGCCAAGGTTAGGGAGCTTGGTCTTGTCGCTGATACGGGGAGAATAGGCGGAAGCAATGGTCCAGAAAGCAAGAAGGATGGGGAAGAACCAAAGAAGAACAAAGAAAATGTAGGTGTAGAAGCCACCACCGACCTTGTACTTGCAGTAATAAGGAACGAGGAGGAGGAGAGACAAGAGCAGGGTATTGGAGAAGTGACGGGAAGAGGGACCGTCAACAATCAGAGTACCATTTTTGATGGAAGGGTACTGGAAAAGTTAGCAATTGATCCAAGAAAAAAAAAGATAACAGTCGTTTTAAAGTTTTGATTTAGCGAGTAGTGGCATCACATTAAAACCAGCACGCCATCAGAAGATGATCGGCATGAGTATCGTGATAATCGTTCTGACCAATAAGCGACACGCATTGAGACCAATCGTGCGATTGAAAAAAAAAAAATTAAAAATAAAACGAGAAGTTTTGGTCCAATGGACGGATTGATAAAGAAATCAAGGATCAAAGTCCAGTAAAGCTATAGCAGCATACTTACATCAGTAGTACGGACACCAGTCTTCGTCGAGGCGACGGGGGGTTTAGGCGCCGCCGGGGTCTTGATGAATTCAAGTTTAGCAGACATGGCGAAAAGGGCGATAAATGAACTAGTCAAAAATCTGATATGGTTTTTGAAAAATTTATTGCTGATGAGAGAAAGAAAAGAAGAAGAAGAAAAAAAAAAAGAGGAAAAAGAGAAGAAATAGACGAGAGAGAAAAGGAAACGTGTTTGAATAAAAAAAAAAAAAATAAAAAAAAAAAAAAATAAATAAATAAAAAAAAAAAAAAATAAATAAAAAAAAAAAAAAATAAAAAAAAAAAAAAAAAAAAAAATAAAAAAAAAAAAAAAAAAAAAAAAAAAAAA
>JAKUCA010000604.1:0-11897 GCA_030567025.1 Geotrichum europaeum | reverse complement strand
TAAAATTTTTTTTTTTTTTTTTTAAAATAACCCCCATATTCCTGGTGTAAGGCTTTTCAATTTAACTTCAAAATTAAACAAATTTAATGCAACCCCATTTCACACCAAGTAAAAAAAAAAAAAAAAAAAAAAAAAATTCTCTTTGTTGTAGTAGTTTGTTTTTACATATTCTCGAGATCTGTGACTACACGAAGACCCGCAGTTTTAGTCGTAACATGTCTTATATCATTATCGTCGTTAGTATTATTCGTAGTGGCGCTGGGAACAGCCGTGAATTGTGTTGATGAGCCCCGCGACGATGTCGGCGACACCGCGTAAGGAACCGTCGGGCCATCATCATATTCGCCAAATCCATTAAGCCACGTGGAGTTGATTTGGTCACCAAAGAGCCCGCCGCTGTTGCTGCTGCCGTCTCCCGTGCCATTAGCCATGGCCTTGAGCCGAATTTCCTCCTCCTTGGCACGCGCCTCGGCCTGCAGTTCTTGCGCTTTGGCAAGTGGTACGGTTGGCGTTGCGCATGACGACACTACTGGCTGCCGGTCGTCTCGGTCAATTGTGGCCTTCATGATGGCGGTCATCCACGCCCGCATCTCCTCGCGGGTATCGACTGCAAAATAGTGAACTTTGGGCATGGTAAACACAACGCCCTTGAGCGCCGATGGCCCTGGTGGAACTACTTTAAAACAGAACCGGCCCGCGCCGACGCTGGCCGCATAAAGCCCCACAAATTTGTCACCAGTGTCGCCCACCGCCACGACGCGATGCGACGTGACGTCTATCAGGCCCTTTTCTTTGGTATCTGAAAAGGACGTAAAGTATGAGAGTCGCGTGCCATGCAGTGTGAAAAACCTTGCTTTCCAGGTGCCTACTGACACTGACCCACGCTTTGACATCCAACCGGAGATAGATGCCGTCTTGAGCGCCTCAGACGGCGTCACGCTGTTAAGACCCTCTTGAAACGCTGAAGTTTTCTGTTTTGTAAACGACTTGGACCGCAGGTTGCTGTGAGACGACGAACTGCGGAGCATAGGCTTCTTCTTAGCTGCAGCGGACGTCGAAGATCGCTTGGGCCCGGTACCAGAGTCTATAGAGTCACTTGTTTCAGTGCGCGTGAGCTCAATGGGCTTTTTCGGCAGTTCCTTTTCTGGCAGCTCCTTGTCCAGGTACCCGGGCAAATTGTCCTTCTCTGGCACGGGAAGCTCGTTTTGACCAAAGTTGAACTCCTCCACGCCCAGACTGGACGTTGACTTGGAATGTCTCTTGTTGAAATGTGGCTTTTCTGATAGATTGCCCTCGTCAGGTATCAGCGGCAGCGCCGGCAGCTCCTCGCGAGAATCCTCCTTGAGACTTGTAAAGTATTGATCAGCGGTTGAGATTGTAGAAGACCGGTTCCGACTCAGACGTCGATTGTTTTTCTGCTGCTGCTGCTGTGGTGTGTATTGCGGGGCCGGATCGGGTTTCTTGGGGTGGGTCCAGTTGGGATCAAACGATGGGTCCTTTTTGTGGGCCCCGGACAGATATGAATTAAGCGTTTCATTGTCTTTGGCCGTGCGCAACACTGACTGCCGCTTAAAGCTTGGCGGTGACATGAGCTGTTGCTGGTGCTGGTGCTGCTGGTGCTGCTGGTGTTGATAGTGATGCTGCTGTTGCTGTTGTTGTTGCGATTGCAGCTGCTGCTGGTAAATCTGCTGTGACATCTGCTGCTGCTGGAACAGCGATTGCTGTGACTCCGACATGACTGAGTCGCGAATAATGCTGTTTGTGTTGGACACTGGGGTTGGCGGCGGCAAGTTGCTATTGCCTGATGGCGGCCCACTGGTCGACTGGCGGAGAAGATGATTAAGCTGCTTAATTTCCTTGGAAATCTCAAATCGAGTACCAAACGACGTGATGTCGATCTCTTTCAGGTACGCGAGATCAAGTTCTAGTAAAATGGCACCGGTGATTTTATGGCGCTGAAAGCATGCACACACACTGGGATCGTAGCCCTTGGACAGGAAATACTGCTCGACCATCTCGGGTGACCATGCGTGTACGTTAGAAAATGAAAAAACCTCTGCTGTCTGCTGCACCTGATGTTGGGGCTTTTGGAGCTTGTGGATCTGTTGTGTTGGCAGTGGCGTTGAAGTAGAAGATGACGACGATCCGCCGGGCTGATGTTTTGGCGTACCCTGCGCAGATGCCGGCATCTTAGCGCCAGGGTCAGTGTGCTGCAGCTCAGAGATTGCGTTGTCAAGTTCATTGAGGGTGTCATTGACGGCAGATGGGCGGCGCGGCGTAGGCAGGTTCAGCGTGGTTGTGAATACACGAGGGAAGAGTCCAGCCTTATTAGAAGACATGTTACGGCCCTAACAGGAGGCATTAGCAACCAAAATAAAAAAAAAAGAACAAACAACATCTAGCTGCAACAATCAAGAGACAGTAGAACTTACAATGAACCATCCGTCGCTAAAGCCATTGTCGTTTTCCAGAACGAGTACGTGGTCGCCCTTCTTGAGGGAAAGCTCGTCGTCGGTCCGGCCTTTAAAGTCGTGGAGAGCTACGAGATACTCGGGCTCGTCAGGGCTCATTGCTACGGTTTGGATGAGGCGGTGTTTGGTGGTGCTGGAAGTGATGGTGAAGGAAAGGGGAAAAGGGGAAAAGCAAAGAAAAAAAAAGCACAAAAATGTTTCATGTTGTTTGCATGTCTGACCACGCAGCCGTTTGACACTCTCAGACTGCTCACGTCCATATCGCGAAGCAGCAACAGCGCATGTCTACTTTCTACGGCAAGCGATTCGTAGTTACACCCGCCATGACCCGCCGCGCCAGTCCTTCTTCTCGTACGACACGCTGGAATCCCACGCGCGGTCGCGGCCCGCCACGTAGGGCTCCGGTGGCAGGTCGTACGCCATGCGAATGGGAATGCGCGCCGGCGTGATCGTCGTGACCCCACCGGTTGCGTCGGTCCGCGCTTGTGCAGGCCCACTATTTCTGCGCTCCTGCGTTTTAGGGTCGTCGTCGTTTTTCCAAACCGGCACAAGATCGACGCACGATGCATCATCGTTTTCGCTGAAAAGACCTGGATGCAGCAGCACGCCGAGTTCAAAGCTTTGCACCTCAAATACGCCCGCCTTTGACTCAATTCCCCATGCCTGCTTTGACAGGTTTGCCGACGTTAGCAAAAACCACTTGATGCGGGACCACGTTGAGTCCACACGTAGATATGTCTTGATGTGCGGCGCGGCCCGGGCCCTGCCGGCGCGCTCTGCCGCCCACACGTGAAGGTAACTTTTTAGGTACCGTGTTTGCGCTTTCATATAAAACTGCGACTGGCGGTAGTGAATAGCTATGCCAGAATCAAAGCCATTGAGTGAGTCCATAACGTCTTGGACGGTTGGAAAGATAATCTTTGGTACAATATCCGGTTTGCGGTTGGCAGTACTGCCGTTGAGCGCTCGAAAGACTTGGTTTGTAAGATAGTCATTTGTAGGGCCTAGGGAACTGATGGCCGAGACGTTGGCGACAATGTGATCTGTAGCCGAGCCTATCAGCGCCAGCTTCGCGACCTCCGCGTGCAGCCGGTGCAGGCCATATTTCGTGTAGTCCTTGCTGCCTTTACGTGCGGAGCACGGCACCGACGCAATGAGCACCGCGCGAATCGGCGCAAAGTCGTAACATCTGAGCATCTGAACGAGACCAGTGGTGATGATACCGTAATTGTAGAGGTACTCGCAGAAATCGCTAAAGAACTGACTCGTGTTTGTTTGGCCGGGCTCGAGCCGGGCCAGCCGCGGCGACACCCACACACCCTGGGTCATGTTATCCCAATCAAAGTTTTTCAAATTGGCCGTGTGAATTACAATTTGAATCTGTGCGGGACCGGGCCCAAAGCCGAGAACCATCATCTTTGTATGGTGGGAAGCATAGCGCTTCTGGAGCAGCACAGTGTGTACCGAAATATTGTCCGGGTAGACGCAGAGCATAGACTGAATAAGCAGCATCTCCTTGGTGTCGTCACCGGCTTTTTCTCCAGTGACAAAGTGCGCTTTTAGCGTCGGTAGCGCGCGCGGATGGACGTGTTCCATGACAAAGGGAATGTCGATTGAAAAGTTGAACTGCCACATTGTAGTGAGATCGGGCGCGCCGATAAGATCTCTAAGACCTACGGCACCAATATTCTCGAAAGCCGGCAGCGCCTTTATCTTCGTGAGCTTGATCGGAGACTCGATCCGCGAGGTGGACTGGGGCTCTGGTGCAGCGGTTGATTCAAACTTTGCTGTAGTCTTTGCGCGTTGCGATGGCCGTGTAGTTTCGCAGATCTCAAACCCGGCATCACTATCACTGTCCGAAGAAATCTCAATGGGCCGCTTGCGCGACGGCGCCTCGGCGATGATCTCAATGTCGGAGCTGTTTGCTGCCATCGTCATGGTTGTTGCTGTGGGAGGGAAATGAAAAAAAAAAAAAAAAAAAGTCGGCACAAACCAACGCGACAACAACCAAACTCTCAGCCGCGACCACCATGGATCCCCCGCGCCCATCCCGACCCACCTCTTCCTCCTCCGCCGCAGCAGCTGCCGGCCATGACGATGCAGCCGCGTACCGTCCGACGTCATCGCGGCTTCGCGGTGTGCTCTCGTCTGGCTCGACCTCATTCCAACATTTGCGTGGGCTCACGCAGAGTCCGCAGCTCCGCACGCGCATGGCGGCACTCTCGCTCTCGGCTACGGCTGCCAACGTCAATGCTGACACCGGAGCAAGACCCGTTGATGTTGACAACATTGTTGTGCTTGAGATTGGCAATCGCTTTGTGCGCGCAGGGCTTGCCGGCCACGCGAGCCCATCGTGCGTTATCCCCGTTGAGTTTGGCTGGCGTCGTGTTGCTGCCGTCACTAATGACCCGGTGTACCACAATCTATGGACGCTACGTGAACTATCAGAGTGTACAACCCCTACATCAGATGCAAGTGATAATACCGACGCGTATATGCCCAGTTGGTACCGCACGCAGCCGCTGAAGCGCATCGAAGTTGTGCTTGAAACCTTGCTCAGGCATGCGTTTGGCCAGGAGCTGCTGCTTGATCCGCGCCAGCAGCGCGTCGCCGTTCCCGAGAACCCGCTGTGGCCAGAGGCGTTGCGTGGGGTGATTTCCAAAGTCCTTCTCAAGCACTTGCATGTCTCGTCTCTAGTTTTCCTGCCGTCGCCGGTACTTGATCTAATCTCTGCGGGCCTCCGATCTGGCATTGTGGTGGACCTAGGCTGGGAAGAGAGTTTTGTATACCCGGTGTACGATTTGCGGCTGCTAATGACCGAGTCGCGGGTTACGGTGCGCGGATCAAAACTGCTACATGCTAACGTGGAAAAGGTGCTGACTGATCTTAACGAAACTGATGAAGAAATATCGTTTGAAACAGTTGAGCACGTAGTCTCAAGCGCACTTTACGCGGGCGCAGACAACCGGCGCATGATGGGTATCCCGCTGGTTCCAAAGATGGTCGTGCCGAGGACGCCGCCAGGAGAAAGCACCAGCAAGGAAGTCGAGACGCGACGGCTTGAGCTTGCGGGTGACAAGGCCATTGAAATCCCTAATAATCTGCTTCAAAAGGCAGTTTCAACCACATTTTTTGGTGTTAACGAGTATGGAAACGATGATGATGAGCAGGATCTTGCGCGACTTGTGTCTGACGTGATATTTAATCTTTCTATGGATGTGCGCGGCGCAACTCAATCAACCATTGTATTTGTTGGAGGTGCTTCTGCTATCCCCGGGCTCCAGAGCAAGGTTCTGCAGGAGATCCGGCGATTGCTGCGCAAAAAGGACATTGCAGCGGCTTCGAGCGTGATGGCCGTACGGTCGATGGGAGCATGGACTGGCGCAAGCTTGTACTTATCGTCATTGGGTTGGTATTTTGCGCAAGACGAACGGATCCGGCTCCCAGGCGAGCTCTCGCGCGATCGGTACATGTCACTAGGTTACCATCGTACGACAACGCCGTTTGGCGTAATTTACTGAGCAATTCAGTTATTACATTGATAATATTTGATAATAGAAACTTTTTTTATACTAATATCGTTGTCAAGGCTTGAAACCGAGAGAGAGTGACGCGTTTAACGCAACGACGCGAGTCTTCCAGTCAACGGGTGCTTTCACCCACTCTGGTATTCAGTAATTTACATTATGTTTATATTTCGAGTGCTATCACAGCTGCCACGTGAAGCTGGCAAGTTTGGCCCAGTTGATGATGACACATTGCTCCCTTTGGTGCATGTGTGCAAGTATATCTGACTGACAGCCTGGCGATGAGCAGATTGATGCGGGCAAAACAACAATGTACGCAAAAAACGGTGATCCAATCCGAGATTTATAGCAATGTCTAGTATTTCCGGCATTACCGTGAACAATAGATTGCATCGATTGTACGCAATATAATTCGATTTTGTATTCATTTTTGCTATCAATATGCTTTGAAAGATTGAGCACTAGCAACAATGCGAGATGTTGGGAGCTGAGTCCAGCCACTTTTGGCACTGTGCATACAAGCCATAGATCTGGACTTAGCAGATGAGACCAAGCAGGGCCTGATTCAGACCAGCTGCACAGAAACAGTCGAGATGGTCAGTCGGATTGTCACCTGCAACGCACTTCAAAGCTCTGTGACAGAGAAGCTCTCATATATCGTCCTGCCCAGCTTACAATTAATCTATGCAAAAGAACATTGATGATTTATGACTGGTACCGGCCATGATATCCTATTTCTCTGCTTGTTTCAGACCGTTGTGTTTAGAAAAACACAGACAGACCCGAGATTATGCGGGCAATCTTCTGTCATATGTGTCACAACTGTCAGGAATTTTCGCGTAAGCAGTAATAATAATCGCAGAGATTGATGATAAATAACGATAATAATAATAATAATAATAATAATAATAATAATAATAATAGGCACGCAAGTTAAAAAAAAAGCCGCGATGGCATGGCCGTTGCGACCCTGTCTTTGCGACCCTTAAGAACCTGCCGTTGAACTTCGTTCTTGCCTAGGATGGCAGAGCGATCCGAACTCACCGGCTCCAAACTAAAAAAAAAAGTCGCTGCTGCCGAAGTGCACACTAAAACGTTGAATGCGGCAGACTTTAAAAGTTTAATTTCTTTTTTTCCCCCCCTTCAGCTGATTCCGTAGCGATGACGTCGTTGACCCCGAACACGTTGACAGGTCTCGAGAAAACGACCCCGGAAATATATATAAATAAGAGCCAAAAGTCCCATTAGATACAGATAATCTTCTTTTTTTGTTGTTTTTATAAATTCATCATTCATAACTTCTTTAACATATATAACCATGCCTATCTACAATCAACAAGAAAACACCAGACACCATCATCGTTCACTCTCTGGATCAATGAATGCAATTAAAAGCTACATGAACCGGAACAAGCCAGACATGAATGACCCAATCAATCGCACCGACAAAGACCTCACTGGCTCTGTTGCCCAGGCTTTTCCTCAAAGCGTTGAGATCCCGCATCAGCCTGTGCAGAAAAAGCCGATTATGATTGATCTCGTCACGAACCAGTTTGTGACCGAGCCCGATTACAGTGGAAAAACTTTGACAAATGACGCAATCCCTGCTCCTAAATTTCTAGGCGAAACGAGTTTGCCACTGGCTAATGCTATGAGCGCAGCACCAGCTTACGTGTCGGACGCTGATGACTCTGATGAAGATAATTACTATATGTTTTCGTCGCGTGGCTTGCGGTACGGCGCGCCTGTGCCAATGCAACGCACCCACAAGAGCTCGCGGTCCAATTCAGAGCATTCGCGCAAGCGTCCCAGCTTTGACTCCATGGTCGCGGCCATGGCGCACCGTTCGTCATCGCAGCCCCCTAACCGCATGTACAGCAATCATACGCCGCGGGCTATGTCGCAGCCATCAAACGGTGGCCAGTACCCCATGCACTCACATTATCAGCCAAGCTCTCTTGGGTACGCTGGCCCCTCGCACCAGCAGCAGAATAACGTAGATGTTGCGCCCGCACAACTGCCATCTAATTTGCAGCAGCTACCATCCCCGCTGTTGCGCCTGCTAGCTCCACTGATACAGCATCTGCGTTTGGTCACGCCGCGTCAGGATTTGCGTGCAGTTATCCTTGCTACTGAGGTACTTGCCGCCATCATGGTCTTCAACTGGATCAGTAACAACAGCGGCACAGTCTTACTCCTGCTTGCCATTATGGCGGGATTAGCGCTTGTTGGTCGCAACAACAACGCCCCAGCTCGAAGCTAATGAAAACGGGTTGGATAGTTATGTCCATTGTTTTTTAACGTCCTCAGTGAGAGATAGTTTCTACGGTTGTGACCACAATATTATTATTATTATTATTATTATTATTATTATTATTATTATTATTCATGTTTTACCATACCAATCTTATTCCAATGCTTGATTTAAACTTGACTATTCAGAATAGTTAAGTTCTACAATATTTCTTTTAAAAAGAATCCAGGAGTAAAGACTCAACGTCTAATCCCTAAAAATTAGACATGTTTTTCAATAGAATGTTCCTAGCTGCATTAAAGTCCTGAATCTGAAGTGACTCTAAGCATATTTCTAGCAGTCTTTGAGTTGATTTTCCTCTGACTTTTAGAATCCATCTTCTGAGTCTCGAATAAGGTCAGCATTAGTACAGGCTTTCATCTACTCACAACTAGTGTTCCAGAATACTTGCTTCGTGTTTTAGTATTAGTCAGGCTTAGTTGTAATCTCTGTCAGGCGTGGTGTTACACAGAGGAGCTTGTGAACGAGCGCTGATAGTTTGTTGTTGTTGTTATTGTTGATAAGAGGATTCAGGAGTTTAAAGATTGTATGTCTAATGTTTGATGATAACTGATGGAGACGATTTTGACATTGCTTCCGTTAGCTGACAGAGCAGAATGACACAATCTCACTGGATACTACCCGCAGATAGATATATTTAACCATTAAGTTTCGAAATACATACCCCATTAATAGGCTTTATAAATTTTTTTCAATACTTTCTTTTGTCTTGTCATGTAGGTCTCATAATCAAACAAAAAATCTCAAGTTCGTACATTATTAATACCAATCTCCAAAGTGGCACGAGTAAAGCAGAGTATCTAACTGTACAGATAATCTTTTTGTTTTTAACCTTTGCTCCACAATAGAAACATGACGCTTCTGTAGGTGATTCCAAAGCCTCGTTTTTTTTTTTTTTTTTTTGGCAAAAGAAGATAAAAATTAAAAGATAAAGCAAAGACGTTTGTAAGCTGCACTTGACAGTGTCTAAATCAGATACAGTCACTGGATCAAAGTGTTTCTGCTGCTGCAACTACGACAAAAAGATACAGTATCAAACTCTTGTCTTGAGTAACGGTGACATCCCAAGAGTTTGAAGGCACAGAAACTAAAGTCGCTTTCTTACAAAAAAAAAAAAAAGACGGCAGTGAGTGATGCCAAATTTGCTGACCGTACCGATACAGAGCCCAAGACATCCCAAAATTTACCATAAATTTGGCAGTCGGGTATTTTCTAAAGTCGAGCCAACTCTTCCTTCCCTCCTGCTAAAAAAAGTCCAACGTTTAAGTTAACAAAAAAAGTAGACTTGAAAGAAGCATACAATGTAAACCAATTTTAAAGGCTTTAATTAAAGATAATAGTAATTTCTAATTGGCCACTTACAGTGGTTGTTGCATAAGCTATTCAGAGTAGAGCAAAGAACACACACAAAATTTCAATCATCCCCCAGGGTTTCCCATGGAGTAGTCAGGCAAAAAAAAAAAAACGCAGTAAATCATAGTTCCTCTCTCCTCCATTGTGGTATTATAGAGCCAAGAATAGTTAATCCTGGCTTGCTTACTCGTACTGGACCGAGAGCATCAGATTCGGTTGTGTAGCAAGAAAAAAGTCTTACCATACATGGAACGTAACGGTAGATAGATAGAAAATCTGGTTATTATCTTAATGTTTAGAAGTTAAATAACAAAAAGATATAAAGACATATAGCTCTAACAGAACGTAACGGCTTTTAACACCATTTAGGTCTTTACCTAAACCTTCAAACAGGCTTCGTAAAAAATAAACGTAAAAACTGAAAATGCTTTTAGACTGTTTAAGATCTTGGCAACATGAACAAGACAACCTCAGAGCAGGGCTCTTTTTTCTGCATGACAAGTCTTTTAGACACCACATCTGATAGTTATCAGTGCGATTTTTATATGCTCTAGCCTGACTAAAACAAGGACTGTACAAATCCGCAAATAAAACCTGACTATATTGCGGTCGGATTGTTTTCAGATCATCTGGTTGGCAACAACAACGATCCGAGATCTTTTGCTTTTGTCAGCCGCAGCTCAGACACGGGTCCACTGAAATTTAACCAGAGATTTCCTGCTCTGGTTAAAACGCCTGGACAAGAGTAAAATATTTTGTTTATTTTTATTTTCTACATCCAATTATCATTTGCAACTTTTAACGATTATAATCATTAACATCTTCGCTTCTTTTGTTTAGACGTATGCGATCGACGTTAAATATATAATAAACTGTTGGCGGGTCAAGGATCCTGCGAGCTATGGCAACATAATAATAGTAACGATAGTTTATATCTTTTTGTTATTTTTATGTTGTTGTGTAACTTATAGATATTAGGACAATAAATAGATTACACATTGATCAGTATACAGGTAAAGCTGTGTAAAACTCGACACGGGGCGTTACGAGAGTGACGTTGAGCAACTCAGACCTCGCTCTGATACGAGGCAAAAATACTGGAAATATGGAGGAAGTAGGTGACTGTATAATCCACATTGTTCGGTATAAGAAGCGAAGTAAGCGAGAATAAAAACAGATTACATACATATCTTCTACTTTAAGCCTTTTTTTTATTTAGATGATTTGCAAGTATTGACCAAAAAAACATGGTCTCTGGCGGGATCGAACCGCCGATCCTCGCGTTAACTGCTAGGAGTTGTATTAGCACGATGCCTTAACCAACTGGGCCAAGAGACCATTTTCTTGTTTTAAGCTTTTGTCTCCTTTACACAGCCACCTTCACTATCATCTCTAAATTTGCTTAAAAAAATTCTTTTTGAAAATGTTGGAAGGTAAACAGATATATCAAGCCAAGAGAAAATCAACAAGTAATGTCTTAGCTAAAAAAAGATGACGGTAAAATGACAATGACTTTAGTTGAAAAACGGAAGTACTTGTGGACTAAGCTGCTACCTCCAAAAATAAGATCTGCAAGCCAACCGCCCGAAGTTACCTACGACGGGAGGTGGCCAATACTAACGGAATATGAAATAGAAAGTGCAATCACAGCTTTACCGAATAGAAAAGCACCTGGTCCTGATTGCGTTACGGGGAGTATAATGAAGATGGCTTGGAGAAACAGTGCATTTAAAAAGCAGTATACAATATTGCTTAGAGCATGCATTGATTTAGGGTACCACCCAATAGCCTGGAGAACAGGCACGGTAGTGGTACTACGGAAACCGGGGAAAAAAGACTATTCTGATCCAAAAGCATACAGGCCCATCACGCTTTTGAAAATACCAGGTAAAGTGCTTGAAAAGATTGTTCAAAAAAGGTTAGCATTTCTTTCAAAAGAGATCTTGCCAAAAGAACAATTTGGAGCTAGAGAGGGATATTGCGCAAGCGATGCCGTCTTGGAACTGGTCCATCATGTGAAGACAAATAAGACAGATACTGCAGCAATGATGATAGATATAAAAGGTGCCTTTGACAATGTCAGCAGGGACACTCTTTTAGAAACAATGATGAGGTATAAACTGCCTAGTGCGGTTTTAGGTTGGGTATACCATTTTGTGAGTGACAGAAGAGCAAGTATGCTCGTCGATGGCGTCCTGGGGGAAGAAAGGAGCGTGGACACTGGGGTTCCGC
>JAKUCA010000603.1:0-11899 GCA_030567025.1 Geotrichum europaeum | reverse complement strand
AATGTTTTGAAATTCATGTCTTCTTTGTATGTCATTTTGTTTTATAATTTTGCTTCTAACTATTTGATTTAAGGACAATAAACTGATTATCTATCTATCTATCTATCTAGATATTTCAAAGTCCTACAAAATAATCAACAATTTAATTACAACATTGCTTCAATTCTCTTTTGAGTGATGGGAGAGTGTATCATGTAATCCTCGCCTTCTTAAAATAAGCTTTGGAACATATTTGCCATTGGGAAAAAAAAAATTTTTTTGGGCCTTTTTTTTTCTTTTCTTTTACTTTATATCTTTACGACTATATCATCACGACCAACACCATGGCCAACTCCACGACAGCCCCAGACTCCCTCGTGAAGTCTCCCGAGGTTCTTTCCTTGGTTTACACATATCTGTCTAACAACGGATTTAGCAAAGCTGCCAAGCAATTCCAAAAGGAAGCCGGCATCAAGGATACCGACGGCAAGACCGACAAGTCCATTCCTCCTATTGAGGCCATTTTCTACTTATACAAAAATGGCAAGCTGAATTCCACCGAGGCTAGTGAGTCCTCTGAAACTGCTCGTTCTGATTCCAGCAGTGATTCTTCCTCTTCCAACTCTTCCGACTCTTCTGATTCTTCTGATTCTTCCGATTCTGATTCTTCTGACTCTGACGACGAAGAGGAGAAGAAGGAGTCAGAGAAGAAGAAGGACTCTTCTTCTGAGTCTTCTTCTGATTCTTCTTCAGACTCTTCTGATTCCAGCGACTCTAGCGATTCTGATTCCAGCGATTCCGACTCTGAAGATGAAAAGGAAGACAAGAAGAAAGACAAAAAAGCGAAGAAGGCTGAATCGTCTTCTTCTGACTCTTCTTCCTCTGACTCTAGCGATTCTAGTAGTTCAAGTGACTCTAGCGACTCTGATTCCGATTCTAGCTCTGACGAGGAGGAGGAAAAGAAGGAAAAGGCTAACGAGACCTCCGACTCTTCATCATCATCTTCTTCTTCTTCTGATTCTTCGGATTCCTCCGACTCTTCGGACTCTTCAGACTCATCTGATTCTGACTCTTCTGACGATGAAGAGAAGAAGGATGACAAGAAATCATCTTCATCCTCTTCTAGCTCATCATCTTCATCCTCTTCTAGCTCATCATCTTCGTCCTCTTCTAGCTCATCATCTTCATCCTCTTCATCCTCTTCCTCTGACTCCTCCGAGTCTGAGAAGGAAAAGGAAGCTTCTCCTGTCAAGAGAAAGGCGGAGGAAGAGGCTGTTCCCGCTGAGGACAACAAACGTGCCAAGGTTGATAGCAACAGTGCTCTTTTGTCCACGGCTCCCCAAAACAACAGAAAGGGCCCTAGAGAGTACTTTTCTCGTATTGACCGCAGCAAGATTTCCTTTGCTGACGCTACTCTAAAAGATAACACTTATCAAGGTGCTGCTGGTACCTGGGGTGAAAAGGCAAATGACAAGCTCAGCCGTGTGAGAGGAAAGGATTTCACCAAGAACAAGAATAAAATGAAGAAAGGTAGCTACCGTGGTGGTACCATCACCATGGCCAGTGGTAGTTTCAAGTTCACTGACTAGAGTATATAGTAGTAGTGATAGACTTAGGCATTTGGGGACCGGATCAATGGTGGATATTAACTGTACAATCAGATAGACGGATATTTTATAAATTATTATAGTAATCTTTTTTTTTTTGAATTTATGGACGGCCATTTTTCAAATGTTATACCTGTTTCACGATTGAAAATTTACTTCAACAGTCTCTCTTTTTTTTCCGTTTGTTGTTTGACTTGTAGATATTAGAACGATAAATTTTCTATAAGTAGTATCTACCAACCGAATATATACAGTTTTTTTTTTTTTTTTTCAGTTGTCAAACGAAATTTTGGATCGTCATAACATAGTCTGCGGCTAAAAATAAAAAAAAGTTACAAGTGGAAATGATGAGCAACCAGGATTCTAGTTAACTTGTCTAACTGGATGATAATTTTATTTGAAATTTTTTTTTCCAAAAATCAAGACTTCATTGTAATTTTTTTTTTTTCAAGATTAATGGCCATATAATTATAAACCAAATGAAAAATATCACACTGATTTATGATTCTGGCGTAGGTCTTAGTTCAACTTTTTCGTATGGCGAATTTGACTCAGGCCGCCTGAGTCTGCTCAGAGATACAATAACCGAATTATAAAAAAAAAAAAACCATATCAGCTCTCACCAAAAAGAAAGAAAAAAAAACGTTTGTAACAGGCTTTTAAAAGAAAGAAGATAAAGGCCTGAGTATATCATAATTTTATGCATTGGCCATTATTCTTTCAATATATAAATTCAACAAAGAATAATTGTGATATTTATATGTAATATATCGACTACTTTAAAGGTCAAGTTTGATTCCATGCTGAAACATTGATGAAAGGCCGGGAGGTACTGAGTACTAACATCATTTAGAGGTTAATATCAAAGTGCTGGTATTTATTTTTCAAGTTCACTTATGGTAGGGATCACCGAAAACTTGCGTATTTTCTCTGAATTTGGATACCAAATGCTAATGTAGTCATTGATTATTCCTAATGGATTCCTTATGTAAATAAAATAGAATAAAATGAAATAAAATGAAATAAAAACCTTAGATCATACTACTGGTTAAGCCTGGGACGGGGGATCTGTGGTTTGTAGCCTTCAAGTCTGACGGTATCCTCTTCAAATTCTGATCCATCAGAGGTTGTAAACCCTGGCGTAGTGACATCGTCTGACGAAATGGTAGGGTTCTTGGGGGCCTCCCACCGTTTAGTGCTCATGTTGAATCTTTTAAAATCATCATCACGCTTCCCGTCCAGCCGGCTCCGCAATCGCCATGAATTGTTTGTTGATCGGGATTTATTTAGACTTGAGCTCTGGCCATTGAAATGGACGTCGCTCTCCTCCTCTTCTTCCTCTTCTTTATTGCTATCTTCCCGCAAGCTGTAATTGTCCTCCCAGTTGTCATCATGAAAGTGGTGCTCTGAATCATTGCTGTTTTCGCTATTTCCGTTGTTTGAGAACAATTCCTGAACTCGCACCGGAAGCTGGTTGCGCTCAATGATATGTGTGACGACGATGAAAACTCCTGCGGCGGTCAGACCTGCGACGCCACCGAACATGGCAGCATAAAAGAAGCCCATTCTGATAAGGAAATGTAGAGTAAAACAGATATTTAGGTATTTTAAAAAAAAAAAAAAAGAACACCACAGTAGCAGCAAAAAAGAAGAAGAAGAAGAAGAAGAAAAAAAAGAGATATATATATTAAAAGTGGTGTATGGTTGGAAGGGGATTAGATCTTGCTCCTTCAGTAACTCTCACATTTGTTCTTTGGCATACGGCGATGTACCTAGGGTTGGGAGCAAAAAGGGAAAAAACAAAATTAAAATAAAAAAAAATAAATTAATATAAATTAATATAAATTAATATGACCCCATGTAAGGAAGTAAAAGAAATTAATCACATGATATAGTTTATAAGCTTTAAACATTATGCTATAGTTTTTATAATTTACACTTTATGATGCGCTTTATTTCAGTCATGAGGACCCGCTGAGTACTATCACGTCACATGACCAGCTAGCCTTTTTATTTGACGTTTGACAAGCTATTGAATGCTTTCGTTTGAATTTCTCATTTTGTTGCCTCTTTTATTGCTCCTTCTCATCATCATCCTCACTATTTTCTACTTCTTCCTTTTTCTCTTTCTTTTGTTTCTCTCTTAATTCTTATTTCATACCTTTTTTTTTTTTCTTTTTAACAGCTTTTGACGTGTTGCAAGGGACCCAATTGATATCACTCAACTGTCAAACATTTCTCTCTCTATTTGAAACCCGCCAACAAAAACAATAGGATGAGTGTTTCTACCGGTATGGTTCATATAAGTCGCTCAAGCATCCATTCCTTCTCTCAATTAACATCAAATTTGGTTTTTAGGTACTCCAGGCATCCGCCTTACCGAGGAAGAGAAATCCTACTATGGTCAATTGTTTAGACAAGCTGACCCCCAGTCTACTCAGAATGTCTCTGGAACTATTGCCAGCACACTTTTCATGAAGTCTGGTCTTTCCCCATTTGTTCTCAGTGAAATTTGGCAGCTGGCTGACCCCAAGAACCAAGGTTTTCTCGACCAGCAAGGCTTTTCAGTGGCACTGAGAATCATTGGTCACGTTCAGAATGGTCAAACCTTGGCCCCCAATCTGGGTGATATACGTAAGTTAGAACCTCACCACTCGTCAGAAATACGCAGCAACTAACAGAAGTATTTTTGCTTCTCTAGCTGGGCCTCTCCCCAAGTTTGAAGGCATCCAGATACAGCCCCAAGCTCAGGCGCAGTCGCATCCTCAGTCTCCTGTGGCGTCTCCTCAGTCTCCTCCCCCTTCTAATCAAATTCCACTCATCTCGATACAGGAGAAAGCAAACTACGCACAACTGTTTAAGAGAAGTGCGCCAAGTGGCATTCTCGAAGGCGATGCTGCTCGTGACATTTTCCTCAAGCTCGGCCTACCTAATGAGACGCTTATTCAGATTTGGAATCTTGTCGACACCCAACGCCGCGGCAAGTTAGACCTCAAAGAGTTTGTTTTGGCACTTCACTTAATTCGCTCAATTACAAAAGGAACGCTGCAACATCTGCCGTCCAGTATTCCACCTAACATGCTTGAATCTTTTAACGAACTTGCCCGCTCATCAAGTGTTTCCTCGAATAGTTCTGCTCGATACAGTCAACAGGTTGTGTCCCCCGTTGCCCAAGTCGCTGCCAAGCCGCTCCTTTGGGAGATTCCGCCTTTAGATAAAGTTAAGTTCGACTCATACTTTGATAATTTGGATAAGTCCAAGGTTGGTGTTATCGGCGCTTCTGAAGTTGTCCCATTTCTGATGACTTCTAATCTATCCGAGGAGGTTCTAGCCCAAGTTTGGGATCTTTCTGATACCCACCACTCTGGAAAGTTCACAAAAGTAGAATTTGCTATTGCAATGTTTTTGGTTCAGCAGAAGCTTCAAGGCAGAGAATTGCCCGCCACTTTACCTGCCTCATTACTCTCGTCAGCTTCTGCTCCGGCTAAACAGCAAGAGCAACAACATCAGCGTGCTGGATCGATAAGCAGTAAGCCTGCACCCCCATCTTCTATGAACGACCTGCTTTCGCTCGGTAATGCTTTAGCTTCGCCTAGCCAGACTACGCCTACCAACAACTTACCTGATGCGCCCGCACCTGGTGTCCGACCGTTTGTCCCCACCTCCCATTTTGGCCAGATCATTTCCAAGGAAAATGCTGAAGCTCTACCCGAGCCTCCTACTACAACATCTGTTCCCCCATCCGTAACCGCTCGTGTTGCATCTCCGCCTGCCCAAAGACTTTCGACCCCTCCTGTGGCTACCAGCACGCCAGCTTCGGCGCCTGTTAATGCAGCTACCAGTCTTCCTCCTGTTCCAGCTCACTCTTTTGGCACTGCTTTAAGCTCTGCCGCTGTTGCTCCTGCTGCCCCAACCTCCCGTGCTATCTCAGCCGCGCCTGCTGCTGCACTTGGCGCCGCAGCCGGCTTAGCTGGTGCTACTATGGCCGGCGCCATTTCTTCTTTCGGTTCTAATAAGCAGCAGTCAGTCTCGACTCCGAGAGCAATCGATAATCAGATTAAGGAAGTCAACAGCCAGGTTGCCTCTATCTCAAACGATAATAGTCAGTTGAATGGGCAAGTTGACGTCATTTCTGCTCAGCTGGCTCAGAGCAATGAAAAGCTTCAGTACGCTCAATCTGAGTTGAAGCGTGTCAGTGCCTTGAAAGAGACTCTTCAAGCCAAGCTTGTTTCTATCCAAGCTGAAGCTGAGACCGACTCTAAGAAGCTTAGTGAACTCCAAGAGATGCTTCAGCAGACTCGAGGTGAATTTGATTCTTTGTCTGCCACTTATACGGAGCTGCAAACTTCTCATGAGTCTCTCAAGGGCCAGATTGTTGACACTGCCACCAAGCTTGAGCAGGAGAAACAACAAAATGCTGAGCTAGATGAGCAAATTGAGGATATTCAAGCTGAGCTTGAGACCCTTGAGGAACAGTTTGATTCCTTGGATAAGGATTCCAGACAGCAGACTGGCCTTCTTGCTATCAACAAGAAAAAGTACACTGGCCTAGAAACTCAAAAGGAGGAACTTACTGCAAAGATTGCCGAGCTTCAAACTGAGTTAGAGACTACCAAGACTCAACTAGTAGGTGCTGAAGAAATTCATGCAACTGTCAAGAGTGAAGCTGAGGAACTTACCTCCAAGGTCGAAGCTGCTACGGCTGAAATTGATCAGTTCAAGGGCCAGATCACAGCTGCCAACCAGGAGGTCGAAAGCTTGAAGGATGAGATGGAAGCTGCCCAAACTAAATTTACAGGCTTAGAACACGAGAAGGCTCTTCTTCAAGAAGAGCTTACAAAATTACACGGTAATCAGGAAGATTCAATTAAGGAGCTTGCTGGCCTCAAGGAAAAGACAGAGCTTCTTACTACTGAGCTTGCCAAGTTTAAGGAAGAGCGTGAAGTTACCAAGAAGAAACTTATTGCCGACGAGACCGCTAAGACCGAAGAAAAGACCAAGCTTGAGAAACTCGAAGAAGAAAAGGCTTTGGTCAATGCTCCTGTTACTCTTAGTAAAGAGCAGATTGCTTCTATTAATCCTGCTAGTAAATTTGCCGGATCTGAGCCCGCTACAGTTTCAAAGTCTATTGACTCTGACGCAATTGCTCCAGCTCCTGCTCTGTCTAAGGTAGAAGCTCTTTCTAAGACTGATAGTTTTGGTGAAGCTGCTATCGAGAAGCCCATTTCTAAGTCTATCGATGCCGATTTTGATAAGCCTGTTGCTGAGTCGGCAGACGTTAAGACAGAGCAACCTATTTCTAAGTCCATTGCTGTTGATACCAAAAATCCTGCTTTCAAGTCTAATGATCTGGCTTCTGGAATAGCCGTTGGCTCTGCCGCTGCGGCTGTTGCTGCAACCGCTGCTATTGGCTCCACTCTTTTGACTAAGCCTTATACCAAGGAAGAAACTGACGAGGTCGAGTCTACAACCACCATTCCTGCTGTTGAGAAGAGCATTTCTCCAGCTGTTGAAATCCCCGATCAGGATGTTATCAAGAGTGATGCTCCTGTTGACACCAAGTCGGTTGAGCCTCTTGCTGATCAGGGATCTTCGTCTTTGGATGCTGAAGGTGAGTCCTCTGGCGCTGTCGACTCATATAGCAACGTTCTTCCTTCTGAAAATGTTTCTAAATTTTCTACTGCATCTATTTCAGATGATGATGAGCCTCCTGCCCCTGATGCTAGCATCAGAAGTTTGGTTGCTAAGTCTATTGGCACACCTAGTAGGGGTGATTCAGCTATTGACGTCACAATCGGTGCAAGCAAGGATGGCCAGAATGATGTCGATATTTTGTCTGATTCCTCTATATATGGCAATAAAAATTATGAGGCAGATGAACCTAAATTATCTGAGGTTGAGCTCGACGCCACTGCAAAGCCCGCAGACGATTTGTCTACTTCTTTTGTAAGCGCACACTCTGCGGACTCTTACGACATTGTTGACAAAAACGAGGCTCCTCCTGCTTCCAAGCTTTCTGAGTCAGTAATTATTGGTGAATATAAGCCTGCTGCGGAGAAGTCAGAATCTTTTATCATCCCTGGATCTTTACCTGAACCTGTAAATGCTGCTGAAAGTAAGTTTGCTTCTACAGCTAAGGGTGTTTCTAAGGCTGTGTCTGAGGATGAGGATGCGGAATCACAGTATTCTGATGCCATTGAACCTGCTGATGAGGATGTTACCACGCAGGAGGAACCAAACTCAAAGGTTCCTACTGTTGAAGCCGGCATAGCCACTGCTAGTGCTTTGGCTGCTACTCATTTGGCGGTTTCTTCTACTGACTCTGATTCTGTTTCCGCTCAGCTCTCTCCTAATGGGGTTACTGAAATGTCTGCTGTTGAGTCAGCGCCTGTCGCTGAGACTTCTGAAGTTGCCACTTTGCCTTCTGACGTCAAAGAAAATTCCGTTACCTCTATTCCCGGTGAAGTTATAACACTGGCGCCTACAACTGAACCAGTTTCTTTGGATTTTGGCGAGTTTACTCCTGTCCCTTCTCATTCTGTTTCGACTGTGTCACTTCAGGGGTCCAAGGTCAATGTTGCTGATCTTGACTCTTTCAATCAAGAGTCTGTCCCTGTCACTGATTCTGCTAATCAAGAGGAGGCAACAGCTCATTCTAATGATACTGTTCCTCCCTCTGACATTGGCATTATGTCTGCTCGTGATGAGTTTGATGAGGCTTTTAAGTCTTTAAACAATGACAGTGCAAACGTTTGGCCCACTGCTCCCAACGATGCTAACGATTTTGATGCTTTTGACACTGCTTTTGCTGATGAATCTACGTTTTCCCGTGCTGAGGATGAGGATGATTACGAGCGTGCTCTTGGTGTTGCAACCTCCCTCCCCCATCAAACAGCTTCGTTTGATCAGGCTACTACTGCTACGGACTACCAGTCTGGCTCTGAATTGTCTTACACTAATACTCCGGTCTTTGCACAGGCTCCGGCTGGCCAGTTTCCTGTTAGTAAGCCGGAAACTGAGCCTTCTCAGTTCTCCCATCTGGATGCCAACAGCCCGTTTGCGCCGGCTCAGCCTGCTGAAATCGCCTCCAGTCATCCCTTCTTTTCTCAGAGAAACTTTGACGACGAGTCTCTGCCTGATTTCTTGAGAAAGAAGAAAGACATTGATCCTTTTGATGCTGCCTTTGATGGCTTGATGGCTGCGGATGAGGAAAAAGATGAGGAGTTTGGTGGTGCCGGCTCTGTGCATCCTTTTGGCGGCAGCGCTAGTGCTTTTGCCCCGGCTGCTTCTACATTGGATACCTTCCCTGCTAACAGCAACAACCAGCATGCTGGTGTCCCGGCGCCAGCTGTATCTAACTCCGAGTGGGATTCCATCTTTGCTGGCTTTGGAGATGCAAAGGCCACTACTGAGCCTGTTAACACAGACGATGCGTTCAGTCCTGCTGTCCCCTCGGCTGACAAGCCATTTGGTGGCGTCCTGAAGAATCTTGAAGAAGATTATAATCACCTTGACAAGAACACCTTGCAGCAATTGGAGTACTTGACCTCTATGGGCTTTGATAAGGCTCGTGCCCTCGAAGCACTCGAGAAAAACAATTTCAACATTGAGAACGCCAGTAATTTTTTGTTGGACCAGTAAACTGGTTTTTATTCGGTCAAATAACCCCGATCTTTTTTTTTTAGCTATTTTAACTAGCTAGATCTCATATTTGTTTTTTAACTGGTCTCAATTCTCTTGTGATGACAAGTCACAGAGGTAGCTGGAAATGTGCATTTATACTGTTTTGTAACTTTGTAACCTAACCTTAGTTTGTAATAATAATTTTGTATGCGTTTATAATTTCCCCATAGTCCTTTAAACTCCATTTGTCAACTTCAATTTACTTTTCTAGATCGAGATTTTTTGATACCTGTGTCAAACTACCCACAATTGCACGAGCATTTACAGGCAGATAGACATAGAAGAAGATGCAATGACCGCGCTAAACATTAGCAACCCAAGACTACAGGCGCTGCAGCGGCGAGCCGTTGAAAACGTGCCCGCGCTCCCGTCGCCAATCAAGTACTGTACGCTGGCTTTCAACAGTTTCTCATCCTACAAAAAATGCATTGCCGGGGCTGCAGTCACGGCGGGAGGCCGGGTCCTACAAAAAGAAAAGCAACTCTTAGTGGAAGCCGCAGTTGTCGATTACCTGCGGGCTTATCATATCACATTTACAGTCGTGCCGCGCGCGATTGGGGGCGATGGCAAGCCAGCACGTGGGTCAGCATTAGAGCAGGTGTACAGCGAGCTCGTGAAGCTGTTTTTAAAGGCAAAAGACGACATGGCGTTATTTAGTCAACTGTTGCCGGCACCAACGGCGGCATTTGTTCCACGAGTGCAATTGCCGGTTCAGACTATGCCTTCGCCGCCACTGCTAGGGCATCCACCACCGCAAAAGCAGCACACGCAACTTACCCCCTCGCCAACTCTTATCAGCCCCGCGCCAGCCTATAAACCGCCGTCGCCACCACCAGATCAGCTGCCCCAGAATCATATTACATTTATCACGCCGGTGGAGGTTGATAAGGCCATTTCCACCAACGTGCGCGTGCTTTTCATTGACCTGCGCTCGCGGGAAGCTTACATGCGTCAGCGATTCCCCGCGAAAACTGTAATCAACATCCCGCTTGATGCTGGACGAGGTGAGAATCATCGCGGTAGTAGTAGTAGTAGTAGTGAAAATGACAAGGAAGGTGAGACTGACGATGAGAGCTGCCCACTTTTCAATTACTATGCACTCTCAAACGCTGAGCGCGCGCTATATACAGAGCGTGCGGAGTACACTGTTACAGTGCTTTACGATCAAAACAGCGATCGTGCCACGCCTGCTATGGAGCGGCTTGTTGAAGTTATCCGGCCTTACTGGTACAACAATCCAGCCCTCAAGCAGCTGCAGTACAAGTATTACCTTCTTTGTGGCGGTATTGACTCCTGGTGCGATATAATGGGCGCTGACACTGTGTGGAGATTTGGCCCGGCCGCGGGTATGGCGATGACGCCAGCGGCAACAGCAGCAGCGGTCACCTATACGCGCAGCGTGACGGACTATTTTCTGTCTGCGTCGAGCCTAAACACGACTGGTGCCCTGGAAAAACTCTCCCTGAAGGAGTCTGCTGCGGCGATGGCGACGGCGGTGTCGATGATCACAACCGGACTGGCAAATCTGGGAAACACCTGCTACATGAATTGCATTCTCCAGTGTCTTGTTGCCACTCGCCAATTCTCCAACTATTTTCTTCAGCTCAAGGCTGAGTCCTCAAAATCAAGCCAAATAAAACCAAAATCAATGGTTCTTGCGGCATCAATGGCAAATCTGTTACGGATCATGCATGCAAACACAAATACAAATAGTGTCTCCCCGGTCGAGTTTAAGCGGACGTGCGGCCGTTTGAATGAAACCTTCCGAGGCAGCAGCCAGCAAGACTGTCAGGAGTTTTTGAATTTTGTGCTCGATGAACTAGACAGTGAGTTGCTAGCGGTCAGCAGCAGCAGCCACGACGGCACAAACTCACAGCGCTCGCTTATCACCGACTTGGTCGAAGGCCAGCTCACGTCAAGTCTTGAATGCCAAACCTGCGGGCACACATCCACAACCACTAGCACATTTACCTCGCTAAGCGTGCCGCTGCCACCAGCCACCACGTCAGCGCCCACGACACTGGCCGCTTGTTTCGACCTTTTTGCCGCGCCGGAGGTGCTTGATGGCGACGATGCATGGGCGTGCCCCAAGTGCGCACGCCCACGCCGCGCGCTCAAGCACCTGCGGGTTAGCCGCTGCCCGCCCTATCTCATTGTTCACCTTAAGCGCTTCCAATATGAGCTGGGTACTGGCGGCGATCTTACCATTAGAAAATTAACAACACTTGTACAGTTCCCCGAGTGTGGACTTAACTTGGCCAAGTACGCCGTCAGCAACAACAACAACAACACCAACAACCGAAAAAATAATGACATTGATAATAACACTAATAATACTGACAATACCAATTATAATAATGATAATCTTAGCGGCCAGGATCCCTCAAGTCAAGCGCTCAATTATAACTTGTATGCAATCGCCAATCACTACGGCACACTTAAAAGTGGCCATTACACTGCGTATATCCGGCAAGAGCTGCAACCAGAACCCCCGCGTTGGGTTCTATTTAATGATACCGAGGTAAATGCCAACGTTGCGGCTAGTAATGTCATTAGCAATAATAGTAATGCCTATGTCCTTTTCTACCATAAACAAAACTTATAATAAATTAATAAAAGTAATAGCAGTA
>JAKUCA010000602.1:0-11907 GCA_030567025.1 Geotrichum europaeum | reverse complement strand
TTTTTTTTTTTTTTTTTTTTTTTTTTTTTTTTTTTTTTTTTTTTTTTTTTCATTTCGTAGGTTTTATGATACTAGGCAGTTACAGCTTGTCATGATCGCCAATATGCTTTCTATTAGGCCTTGCAAAAGTTCTTTATCACTCTCTACTCAGAACTATCTGAAAAAAATTTAAACCAATTAAAAACCCGTATAATATATATTTTTATGAAAAAAAAAATTACAAACAAAATTAAGATTTAATGCAGATTTTTGAACCCTCGGTCAATCTGCTAAGGTCAGCGGTCGAGACAGGGCTCGGGGTAGGAGCCTTGGATCTGTTGTGGGTCATATGACTCTGAACCAGGTGGCCAGCAGCAAGCGCAGCACAGAGCGACAGCTCAGCAGCAAGAACACCGGATGCAATGATCTTAGCAAGTTGGCGAGCGTTCTCACCGGGGTTGGTGGGATGGGGGCCACGGACACCAAGGAGATCGAGCACAGCGCCCTGGGGCTCCAAGATAGTACCGCCACCAATAGTACCAACCTCAATCGAAGGCATTGAGACGGTAATGTGAAGGTTGCCGTCAACATTCTTCATCAATGTTATACAGTTGGAACTTTCAACGTTTTGGGCAGGATCCTGACCAGTGGCCAAGTAAACAGCAGTCAAAAGGTTGGCAGCGTGGGCATTGAAACCACCAATACTGCCAGCCATTGCACTACCAATCAGGTTCTTGCTAATGTTGAGCTCAACAAGAGCGTTAACGTCACTCTTCAGCACAGAGCGGACAATATCACCAGGCACAACGGCCTCTGCAACAACACTCTTGCCTCTACCCTCAATCCAATTAATTGCAGCAGGCTTTTTGTCACTGCAGTAGTTACCCGAAACTGAAATGATTTCCATATCCTCAAAACCGCACTCCTCAACCATGAATTTAAGCGAAAATTCAACACCCTTGGAAATCATGTTCATACCCATGGCATCACCAGTCGTAGTGGAGAAACGAATAAATAGCAAAGTACCAGCAATAGCAGTCTTGATATGTTGAAGACGAGCAAAACGGGAAGTAGAGTTGAATGCCTTTTTGATCAGGGCTTGGCCCTCCACAGAGTCCAGCCAGAGCTTAGCCTCACCAGCTCTCTTCAAAGACGTAAACTGAACACAAGGACCTCTAGTCATACCATCATGGGTCAAAACAGTGGTGACACCACCACCAGCGTTAACAGCCTTGCAACCTCTCATGGCAGAAGCGACCAAGCAGCCTTCAGTAGTAGCCATAGGAATATAAAAGGGCTTACCATCAATAACCAGGGGACCAGCAAGACCAATGGGAATAGGAATATAGCCAACAACGTTCTCACAGCAAGCACCCAAGACACGATCGAAATCGTAATGCAGGTAAGGAAGCTTGGAAGATTCAAGGTTCTTGGTTTCGGAAAGTCTGGAGACAACAGCGCGACGAACAGCAACAGCTCTGGTGGTATCACCAAGATGCTTTTCGAGCGCATAGAGAGGAAGCTTGCCGGCTATGGACAGGCTGATGAGCTCCTCGTTTTCAAGTAGCTTGGCATTGCCATTCTTCAAAAACAAAGCAGACTCATCCAGAGTGCGGGTAACAGTAGCCTTAGTAAGCTTCTTGCTCTTGATCTCCAAAACGCCGTCCTCAGAGTTTTCGTCGCTGTCAGAGGTAGTCTCATAAGACTTCTCAACAATAACAGGCACCTTCTTCTCAATTTCGACAATCTTCTCGACAACAGTGACAGTGGGTTCACGAGCGGCCTTGAACAAGTAGGCATTCAAACCGACACTGAGAGCCAAAACAATGACAATAAACTTGGAGATAAGAGGATCACCAATGGTCTCGGTCCATCTTCTCAAGAAAAGGATAATGGAATCTTCAAAGCGGGCGGAAAGACGGGAGTGCTCAAAAACAAAGGCGGGAAGGATGGTGATCACGGTACCAGATTTGCTGGTGGGAACGTGACTAACAACTGATTCAGTAAGGAAGCTGGAGGTAGTTTTGAAGGTTGCAGCGTTGATGGGATAATTGGTAAGCTGGACGGCATTGAGAAGAATGAAACAAGAAACCATGAGTACCTTGAAAACAGTAACGGAATAGCTCGTCTTCTTCTGCGCAACAGTACCTTGAGAAGATTGGGCAACGCTCTCAGCAACCTGTTGAGAAACACCGTCTTCCTCGAGGGCAACACGAATAGCCTCGTTACGCTTAATCTTGCCGATCTCTATCTTAATTGAGAGAATGGCAGCGTGGAAGGTTGCCATCATGAGTAAATCATAAATGAGAATCCAGACACTCAAAAAGCAAAATTGCCACAAACCGTTGACTCCACAAGAAGCACCACCAATCAAAGCAATGATCTCAATGGCGTAGTCACGCAAGATGGTCTTTCCTTCAGTAGAAATGACACCAGCAACGAGATCATCAATGGCGGCACCGGGCTTTCTGCCGCTGAATGTTTGCAGGGCAATGTCGGTGAGTCTGATTTTGTTACCAAAACCAATAGTGACAACCAAGAAAGGAAGGCCCTCGGAAAGAGTAACAATCGAGACAGGAACACCTAGATAAAAAGAAGTGACAAATGCAAACATAAAGGCAAAAGTGGAGGAGAGCATGACAGAGGTAGCAAGCCAAAACTTGGAGCCAAGCTGTTGCATAGAGAGGTAAAGAGATATGAAGGTGTAATGCATGGCCAGGTAAGCGACACCAACTACAATCAAATCAAAGGTCTCGGTGGCATGGATCAGATCCAGTAGACGAGTAAAGTTCCATTTGACCCAAAGAGCCCAACTGAAAGATTTTCTCAAACGCCAAATGTCTTCCTGGGGGCTGGTGGAGGAGGCAACCTTGAGTTCAGAAACGGATTCAACCCAAGAATCAAGATCGGAGAAGGGAAGAAGAAGGTCCTTTTCATAAACTCCATCACCGTCAGTAGCATAGGGAACATCGGGGACACTGGCACTTGAAATACCGGCAAAAATAAGTCTAGCTGAGATGAAGTGGTTGGCTTCGGGGTGATCGGAGGGGTTATCAATCTTGATCCATTGTGAGGCATTTGACTGAGAAGAGACACCATCGTGGTAAAAGCTGGTGGAAAGATTGTTGACAGAGGTAGGAATGGAGAGATCAAGAATAGAAAAGTATGCGGTAGTCGCAAGGACTGAGATGCAGACAATAGTGTGGATGGGACGCTTTGCAGCTTGGGTAGAGGCGTAACCCAAAAGAGAGATTACAGGTTTTAACAGAAGCGACATGATGTAAGCAGGTGCGCTTCCTGAGTATATTCAGATGAGAGTGCTGTTAAAGACACAGACAATAGACGACTGAATATAAGAAGAAAAAATAGATTAGTGACTGTATTAAAAAAAAAAATAAGAGAGAAAGCGATAGGAAAGAGAAATTGTTGTTGAAATAAATAGGGGGAAAAATAAAAAAAAAAAATCAGATCAAATCTGACCAAAACACGGCAATAGTAGATAAAATAACTTTTGTTCAACCTGCAGCCATCACTTGGCAACTTGAAAAGAAGAAGCAAAAGTAAAAAGCCTTGAGCATTATCGGATTGAACAGAGATACAGTGATGAGGATTCGCGCTGGCGAGTGACCTACATCTAAACAGGAGCAGTGTGATGGTAGCTGATCCAATTAAAACCCGAGATTTGAAGAGAGGAAAAAAAAAAAAATGTCGGAAGTGAAACCAATGTATCGGAGTCCAGATAAAAACAACGACGAGAGGATATAAAAAAAGAAAAAGAATAAATGAAAGAATAATTAAAAGAGTTGGTTAAACATACCTAATGAGCGTTGTGCGAATCGCGAAGAATCAGCCGTAGTAAAAGAAAGAGAAGGATCGGGTGTATCAACCAAGGGAAAATAGAGTTCTTAAGTAGGGGAAAAGTTGATGTTGAATCAAATTTCGGGGCGTTAAGCAAACGATAATAATAAAGGAGCTGACTGGGTGGAATCAATCAGACACAATATTGTGACGTTTAGAAATCTATCGATTGTAAAAAATAAAATTGACCTTTCTCTTCTGATGAAGATTCAAGTTTAAATGTCTTGGTGAGAAGGAGGAAGAGAAATTCTCGAGATTTCAAAAAATAAAAATAAAAACAAGGGGAGTAAGCAGGGTGTAGCGAGGAGATGCTCATTTTTGAAAAATTTTTGTTCATTTGTTGGCTGCGAGTACTTTTTTCTGAATTAGTTTTTTTAGGGCCATTAGCAGGCGCCATGCCTTTTTTTCTACTTCTGATTTTTCGGGTGATTGATCAACAAGTTAGATCCCTTGCACGTGATGCCACATATTATGTTCTCTCTTTTTGTCCCTGGCTTAATAATGTCAATCAGTACTTGTCTCACGTCATTGCTGACTAGCCTGGCATTTTTTTTTTTATTTCCCCTACCTATCGGTATGTTATACCTGGAAATTGCTCTGTTTGATCGGGTGAAATTGTCCAGTTCCCAATGACAGATTTTAGAAGTTAAATAAAAATTATATATATAAAGCCGTTGTTTTTTTTATACAAATACTTATCTCAATGATACTGGCACGAAATCAATGTGCTCCCGAAAGTCATAAATTTCTTTATGCATGCGTTTTTACTTATAATTCACTTTATAAACCCAGCTCGTAAATTTTTTCTCTTGCCTTAATCTCTAGTATTGGATTGCTGGTGTTATGCGTCCCACTTTTTTCTTTAAAATATTTATCCATGAAAAAAAAAAAAAAAGTTGGAGACCTGCAAATTCCAAAGGACACCAAACCCGCTACAAAGTAGATTAGATGCTGTGTAACAAACTTGACCAAGAGAGTGCAATTTTAGGCTCACCAAGTGAGCTGGATCTAGATTTGATCCCCCCATGAGACAAAACTTTTCTAGATTACATAAAAGTAATTTGTTGTAACAACACGGTTACCATGCCCGCTCCAGAGTAGAAAAGTCAGCAAGCAATTGGCAGCCTGTGTCAAGCTTTATTAACTTGACACCTGTGGGAGCAAAATACAGTACCAAATGTGCTTAAGATTTTTTTAGTTGCTTGAGATACAAAAAACAAAAATTAAACTTCTAAATTTCCCAGGAACGTAAACCCCCAATGTCTAGACCAGTCTGGGCTTGGCTTTGTCTAGTGTATAATTACTCTAGAGCGCCAAAAAAATGAAGTAGTATGACAAAGATAATTCTATTTTGCCAGTCAATAAGTTCATTTCAAAAAAATTTTACCTCGCGTTTTTTTTTTACCTACATGATCTGGAGGCCAGACAGAAAAAAAAGAGCAGCATCCATGAGCTTCTCTATATCTGTACTGGCGATTGAACTTTAGCTCGTTCTCTAGAAAGAACGTTTTTAAAACATAAAATCTTTAATCAATTAGCCAGCTTTCCCATGGAGAATTCAGCGCCATCGGATATTGAAATCCCCTACATGCGCTGAGAGCGTTACCTTGTCAATCTCATTGAGATAAATGTTAGAGTTATATGTCTTCTTTTATATCCTTTTGTTATATTTATTTTTATTATGTAACTTCTAGACATTAGAACAATAAACAGATTTTCTACTCATTTATCTAACCAGCCAGCTAAATGACGTTTTAAAATCGTGTAGCTTTCAATCAAATCGATCAACCAAATAGTTTAATTTTTAAAACTGTTTGTTTTGACAGAATCAAAATTACTTATTGAGTATATAAATTTTCAATCTCACTGAAGATTATTGAAAAATAGTCAGGATATGTATTTGTCGAGCAATCTATACTTTACTAGATTATGGTATTTTTAAAAATTAAAAGCAGAAGGGCTTTGCTTATAAGCTGCTGCACAAATCAAATTTACTTGAAAAAAAAAAAAAAAAAAAAAAAAAACAGGGCTATTTACACATTTAATTTTACAAGATATAAAAGAATCACCAGAATCACAAAAGTTGAACCCTAGATATCATCACAAATAGTTCACAATTATTCAGCTGATCTTTCCATCATTAGAAACCCTGGTGTAAAAAAATGGGCCTTATCTTCCAATTTCATAAGTCTTTATAAAGAAATTTAATAGATTTTTTAATCAAGGTTCATTTAATTAACATTTGAAGGTTAATAAATTTTGTCAATTACAAGCGTCACCTTGTCTCGCCGCCACAACATTATATCAGTAATTTAAAAATGCATTGCTGGTTTTCATCTTCTTCAAGCTATTTTTTTTTTTGCTGCAATTTATAAGTCGCCAGGCTCGCATCATTCTAGACATGTAATCTGAACAGGTGCACATCTTTGTTACGCAATTATATTCCAACAGCGGAAAAACAACAATCTTACTAAAAAGGTTTTCAAATTTCAATCATATCACATGGGGGTTCCAGGTTCTTAATCAGATTCACTTATCTCAAATAATATAGAACTACGCCTTCCCCCGCCATTAAAACATCAATAATACAGAACAAAAAAAAGAAACATCTGGATTAACCGGTAGTATTACATATACACTCTAGAACTCGCCTCTCTTTCTCAAATGCTTGATGCCATAGAGAGGGTATTCCTGATCGGCATCGGCTTTCTCAAGCGAGCCATCCTTGGTAATGTTGCTGCTCGCCTCACTCTCAGAAAGCTTATACTCGCCAGACTCAGTCACCTCGTAAATGCTAACTAATGACGCTTCGGCACCATCTACTGAAGCAACAAGCTTGTCCTCCGACGCAGCCAGGTCAATGAACCGCGCGCCCTCGACACCCTGCAATGTGTACAGGTGCTTGAGGCTTCCAGACTCATCGTCAAGCTGCAGGACTAAAATGACGCTGGTAGCCTCCGCAAGCACTGCAACCTGCTTGTACTTGGGCAGCGCCACGATCCGCGCAATGGAAATTTCAAAATCTGAACCCTTGCGCAGTGCTGTATGGTATTCCTTGGTTAAGTGCATTGCGAGCAGCGACCGAATCTCAAACTTTTGCAGTAGCGCGCCTGTTGTCCAGTTCCATACCGCAAGGAAATCGTCACCACCGCCAGACAGCAGCAGCTCCGGCTTCCATGGCACCAACGTCAGCTCCGACACAAACTCGGTGTGGCCAAACAACCAGCGGTCAATGATGTACGCCTGGGGGAACTTGGAGACCCGAATGTGCTCGTCACGGTCAGCGGTAATCACATACTGCTTACCAGCAGCCTCCGCAATCTGGATGTCAACCAACATTGAAACATGTCCAAGGATAGGCTGGATACTAGCAGACTGAGCCTCCTTGGCAGCCTCCGACGAGGACAGCACCAAAGCGTCTGTCGCCAGTAGAGGGACTGAGTACACATCACCAAACTTATCGCCAACCACAAGATCCTTATCGTCAATACTCGTGGTCACGCTCGACGGCCGCTTCGGGAACGTTCTTGCGCTGATCAAGCTGAGATCCGATGCGTTTAAGACGTAAACGGACTTGGACTCGGTGCCAATCAAGTACTTCTCGTCGCGAGATAGTGCTAATGTTCTAATCGCTCTAACACCCTCTTGCGCGTTACTGGTCTTTGCGGATTGTTGGTTTTCCTCCTTCTTGCTGCTCTCCTCTGTATCTTTCGCCTCGTCGGTGGTCTTGGCCTTCTTCTTTGGCGGGGCCTCGACGGGCGCAGGCAGGGTGTAGGTAGCCTCTAACGCACCCGTCGCAAGGTTAAACTTCTTAACGCTAGCAGAGATGGCGGCAAAAAGATGCTCGCCCGCAGCATCAGTGATAATGGCGTGGAACGGGTGCTTCATTGTGGTTTGTATACTGGGGATCTTTCTATGCTGAATCGCTGGGGGACAAACGTTTTGATGAAATATTTTTTTCTGTTCCAAAAAAAATAACAATTGGGATATTGGGTTAGGTGTGGCAAGAAGTATAAGTTTTAAGCCTAATGTATTATATTCAAGTTTATTTTTTTTTCTTGAAAATAAACAAGCGTATACCAGGGCATAAGTTCTATCTACTTCCACAAGCCTTGACTACTATTAAAGCATGCAACTGGCATAAAAATGAGTGGATCAGTCTATTTTTACTAAACTGAAACTATTATTTTTTTATTGATTTTTATATGCTTGCAGATATATCACCATAAAATTATACAACTACACAATCTGTAACATAGGACTGTAGTGAGCCACTGCCACTTTTCCTAAAAATAATATTTGTTGGACTTTATGTATTTTTGGGTTGTGGGCCTACTTTAATTATTGAACAACAAAGACTGCATTTTTTTTTTGGAAAAGATTTTTTGGGGAGGCACATTACTATTCATTATAAATACTTACCAATGAAATTCACTGTCTGAGTCTCATGAACGCACCAAATCTAGAGTAGATAGATAGATAGAAAATCTGTTTATTGTCCTAATATCTAGAAGTTAACAAAATAAAAATAACTAAAGGATATAAAAAAAAGACATATAGCTCTAACATTTATCTCAATGATACTGACAAGGTAACGCTCTCAGCGCGTGTAGGGGGTTTCAACATTCGATGGCGTCGAATTCTCCATGGGAAGTTCCATGTATTGAGGGAAATCTGACAAATCTAGAGTATTAAAGCCATGTTTCGCAGGGGGGGTTTGGGAGAACGGGGTTTTGCAGGCCTAAAAATAGCTATTACGCAAGTATCGTCATTATTGTCAAGACTAGCAATTCCCATTTTTGGTTTTTTTGGTTTTTTTTTGGTTTTTGTTTTTTGTATGAAAATGAGATTTTTGAACATGGTGAAAAAATCTAAATAAGATCATCAAATTCAAGTCTTCAAAATCTCAATACTACTAGAATGACCAGTATTCTTTGTCATATTATTATTGTGTGGATGACTTTGAATAGGATGTTTGGTCTGTTTCATGCTCCTACTACTAATATTCCTAGTCTTGCTACAAGTACTCCCGATGATGTCAGGATTCTTAAACAGTTGTGTTTACAATTTCCCAATTTGCTATTTACAGTCCTGTACAGAATTATGATTTACTTCCTTTTGTGGGCAGCTATGTCTATGTTTAATAGCTCAGGTCAGTTGTAGTCACTACCCACGGACCAAGATTCATGGG
This sequence comes from Geotrichum europaeum, assembly GCA_030567025.1. Lineage (NCBI taxonomy): Eukaryota > Fungi > Ascomycota > Dipodascomycetes > Dipodascales > Dipodascaceae > Geotrichum > Geotrichum europaeum. Next base: position 2,879 of record JAKUCA010000602.1, on the reverse strand, counting down.
ATTTTAAAGCAGGTACGTTTAATTCAGTTGTTGACAACGGTTGTTTGTACCTGGATCTCTTCTTTTCCACGATCGGAGCGATGTTTCACTCTGTGCATGTACCACTAGAGAAAAGGCCAAAATGACTGTCGGAAAAATACTATGACATCACAAGTATTACAAGCATTACAAAATCTGCTGAACTGTATAACCACGACTCTATTATACTATTTCGTCTATAAGCAGCTATTATTACTATATTATGTTCTATTTATATCGCGATCGCCAGCCAGCACCAGGCATTTTGTCATGTTTCGGAAAATAATGAAATCACGTGAGCAATACAATGCTTCAATAGCAGTGCTGTGGCACCTTAAGGGGGGGTTCATGACTATTCTAGATCCCAAAAATAGGATGGTACTGATTATTTGTCTCCGAACCAGCCCATGTCTAAGATGATTTTATCCACGTCCTCTCTCAAGGGGATAAGGAGAGGATCATGATTTTTTTGATGAAATCATCAAGGTAATGGAAATTACATTACTGTACATTGCATGCCAAAAAAATAGCCATTTTCAGTTATTGTTTATACATAACACGCAGAGCACTCGCAATTGAGCAAGGTCTCACTTTCTTGAAGCACACAGGTCCAACCAAATTGTTATGGACGTGAAGTCATAATAGTTTATAAAACTTTGTCTAAGTAACATTTGGTTCGATTCTGACATAAACCAACTCTTCGTAGATTCCACTGATAGAGCATTTTTTTTTCTTGAGCTTGCTTGTCACATGGAACATCCATTATGATACAGTTGCATGTGTATGTGTGCATACTATAATAGTGGATTAAAAACTACACAGAAGATATACATACGCTTGAGCATGATTGCTTGCGCACCCCCAGCATAGGGCACGACCAGACTTTCAGTATTGACAGCTCCCAGATCAGATCTAAGGGGCTAGGGCCTTGCATGTTATAGTAGTAAGTAGCCTGAACACCAGACCACACCATTTAAGGGCAAAAAAAAATAAAGTACTACCTGGATATGCATAGAACTAGGAATGAGTTAGCCATTAGCAATCATAGATCTCCTAAAGACAATGACATAGACATGCAAAAATGTTACAGTCTCCAGTATGTAAGCTATAATATACAACGTATAGTATTGCTGCTCGATTAGTATGTACCCTGTAAGTTTACGATACACGGAAATTCTAAATTTCTACCAGCGTCGCAGTCATCCTCAGCACTCTCATGATCATCGTCATTCAAATAACCTCGATCACTCTGTGTTAACAATACTATCATAATCAACTCCTTTTTTTTTTTTTTTGGAAAAAAATCGCTAGGCTCAGTTTTTAACCGTCACAGTCATTTAATATATCCACGAACTTAACGTATCTGAGCTGTTATAACCAATTATGGGAGGTTGAATATTTCAACTCCTGATTTATAGTGTCTAAAAGGGGGATTACAAATTTGCGTGTAGGATTGGTAAACAATCACTTGAACATGTTACAGAATATTCTCAGGAGTGGTGCTCACAGTTACCCAGATGGAGGCGTAGAAAAAAAGCCTGATTTGGCAGTAAATACATTTGAGGATTTACAAAGCTCAAAGCATGTAGCTGTTTACAGCAGTTCTCTGGCTTTCGCTCCTTGGGCTCTGAAAGTGGGCCAGCCCATTTATCAAACCATTCAAGGGTTAACTACTCGATATGTCTATGTTGGCTTTACAATACGAGCGGGTTTTATCCTAAGACTTCTTATTTTTTTTTTCCTAGTTAAGTGTAATTGGTTGGTTATTGCAAATAGTAGTCTTAGGAAGGGAAGGGATTTTCACCTTTGCTAATTTCTGACTTTATAGGTTTACCATTTAGTATGGTTGACCTCCCGATCCGAGTCCAGGACTCCGGGTTTTGAACTGTCGCTTGTATGGACTGTCAAACTGACACGCGAAAATCAAAATTACCGAATTCTCTTTACCAAAGAGAGGAAAAAAAAAATAATAAAATAAGATATAAAAAAATCAACTGGCTCCGCCGTCTGCGGCTCAGCAAAAAGTTAGGATATAAACGGATGTTTGTTTGAGTGAGACTCTGGATCATGGGAAACATAAAAATATATATATATTTTGCGCTTGTTTTATTTTTTTTTTTCCAGATCTGCTAATGTAGCTGGTCTCTGATCAAAACATGTGCATATTTCAACCCATATGGTATATAGGAAATAACAGAATGCTAGGATTTTCCCGCGTGTAGCCAGTTATCTGGATCAACGTTTGTAGACCCAGAGCAGATATACTAATCGGTTTGAGCCAAAAAATTAAATCATCTGTTTGAGCAATGGCTACGGCTCAACTGCAGGATCTCCATGTGAATGGCTTTTAGTTATCTCGCTCTTATTGCGGCACATTGAGGTCTGATTCTTACTTTTTAACAATTAGATATGAGTGTATTTATCCAACCATTGTTTTAATGCAAGAACTTAACTAAAATCACCTTTTTTTATTACTTATATTATTTTATAATTCATTAGCCACAATAGTTGTGATGGTGGCATCTAAAAAAGCTCAATCGGCTCCGTCTGTCGAAAGCGCGGTTTTGAGTAATGAAGAGGCGCCGCAGAACAAGTGATGAAATAAGTGCCGGACACCAGGCTGAATCGTTCCGTTGAGATTCATGTCACTACTGTGCTTATTTTGGTGTTACATAACGAGCATTGCTGTTTAGATGAAGCAGCAACAACAATCGCGTTGCAACTCATTTTTTGGGTTGTTCACGTCGCATAATCGCCGAGCGCATGTCATGATCTAAGAAAGCTATATTACTATTACTACTACTATTACTACTACTACTACTACTACTACTACTACTACTACTACTACTACTACTACTACT
>JAKUCA010000601.1:0-11908 GCA_030567025.1 Geotrichum europaeum | reverse complement strand
TTCAAACGTTCGATGGCGCCGAATTCTCCATGAATAACTTCATGTGTTGAGGGAATATATATGTATATAATTAAAAGATTTATCTACTGGGATACTTGATTAAAACAAGCTAGGATCCAGGAGAGGGAGCCAATTTTTTTAAAGCCAACTTATATAAATCTTAAAAGATTTGAAAGTTAAACCAGTTATTACCCCAGATTCAATACCAAGCTCCTTGGCGTGATTTTTTAAAAACCCTCGACTTTTTTTTTTATCAACATTTTACCCTTTTGGGTTGACTAATGATCCTTCCAACCATGATCTTGACCTCTTATTTATCGTCAACCAAAATGCTATATATATATTTATTTACTTTCAATGCTGCTACTAAACATAGTAAATAAAACTTCGGGAAACAGAATATATAAAAACATACATCTCTTTGTAAAGTTTCCACATTGCTCATTACCAAAAAAAACAACAACCACCAATCATAGAAAAAAAATTCGAGGTTTGACGAACTAATGCTGGTTTCGAACCAATTGCCTCAGCTTTTTAAAGTCAATGATACCAGCTTTTCTGATGGAATCCAAAAATCGGGTATCGCTGTAGGTCTGAACAGGGGCATAAACCTGAGTTAATAGTCGGTCACTAAGCTCCTGCGAAATTCCATCCTCCTGAGCCGAAATAAATATATCACTGGGAGTCAACGGTTCATGCTTTTTAAATTTTGAATCTGGATAAACAAAGTTCAGGTCATAAATATGAATAATTTCCAGTTGCCTTTCGGGGGTTGTCTCAGCCAATGCACACAGATTGCTAAAAGAAACACTGTTTTTACCAAGGGGCAAAAATATTAACTTCAAGTTGGGACTGTTATTGAGGATATCACCCAAAATGTCAAAAGAATTGTCCTCATAGGGATTAACGTGAGACTCTTGAAGAACTTTGTCGCTCAGAATCTCTAGTTTTTCAATTTTATGCAGCAAAGGAAAGAGAGGCTCTATCTCATTTGATTCCAAACCATTGATTAAGAGATTCACAAGTCCAGGATTTTGGCTAACCAAGTTGGTCAAAATATTCGTGTAAATGTGCCAGTATTCCAGATTATGCAAAGCAAGAGAGGTCAGATTCTTCATTGGAATAGTTGGAAGTCCTTTCAACTCATTGGCTGAACGTCTCCAAAAACTAAAATCCAATTCCAAGTGCGTGATGTTGTTAAACCGGTCCAAATCACTGGCAGGGATAGAAAAATAAAACATTTCGACTCCGGCCGTCAAACATTCTAAATTAGAAGGAATACGCCACTCAGGTTTGTCAAGACCGGTTTCGATAGAAATTTCAAGCTCTGAGAGTGACAGGTTGGCGGCAAGCGTGCTAACACTAGCAACAGACATAGAGTCTGGAAGCATTTCAAAGGAGGAATCCCAGCCAAAACCATTATAGACAAACACAAATTTATCCAGGTTTTTCATAAGCGGGATTTGATTAAATTTGTAATTTTCAACATAATAAGGACCGTCCAGACTCAAGTTTAATGTTTTAACCGATTCGAGAAGGTCTTGTTCCACACCCAACAATGGGACAAGGAGCTCGTCGCATTCCCAAATTCGTGCATAGATATGACAGGCGATTTTGTTGCGATGGTGTCGAATTAAATTTTGAATATTTGGCATTATAGCTTCATCCTGTAAAGGAAACTTGGATTGAAAAAGAATGAGTGAAACTTGACTTAGCTTGGGGAAGAATTCCGGTTTGCATATATCGCTGTTTAATGTGAACACAAGTTGTCCACGTTGAGTATGGCTGGAAACATAAAGATGTTGAACCCATTCCAATATAAAAGGTGATGGAATTTTTATTGTCTCATAGTCGAGATAAAATTTCTCTTTTTGATTATAATGTAGAAATGAATGGGCAGGGAGATTGTAGTCATGGAAAAAGCGAAACCAAGAGCTAGATGCTATTGAACTTCTAAACTCATTGATATCAAACAAATCACCCTTTAAATAATTATGAGTAGTAGAAAAAGAACTAGTTCCAAAGTTAGCAAACAGGACGTTAAAGACCTTAGCTAACAATGATTTGTTGGCGAGAGCAAGTGAAAGTAGATCATTGATGGGCCAAATAGGGTTCCAATCTCTGAATAGCGTGTATGATGGGCTGGCAGGAAAATAATATTTATGTGTAACAAGAATCAATTGCTCAATGATGAGATCTATAATCTCCTGGGGGAGAGTGTCGAGTGTATATTTAACCATTGATGATTCTTTTATTTTATTATTTTTTTTTGAAGAAATATTGAGGATTTTGGGTTGAACCGAGTTGTAGTAAAGATTTTTAAGGGTATTAAAATCGTTAAGTTCCTTGCTTTAATTCGACTTATGTAAGTTTTGGTTAATAGTGAATAAGCTCATAAAAATAAAAGAATTTCATGCAGTGATAGGGATAGATAATTATACATGAAAAAAAAAAAAAAAAAAAAGTAGAAAGCATATATAAAAACAATCCCAAGTAAACTAATCTGTTCTAACAATTATATAATGATATTAGACGATAGCAAAGCTGTCAGTGCCCACAATGATATCCTTCTTGAAGGGCAAAGATACGCTCTCGTCGGAAGCAGAGACAACGTCTGACACGTCGACCTTACCAAAGCTGGAAAGAGCTTGTGACACCTTGAAGTCAACACTCATGGGGAAAAAGTCTTCTTCTTCAACAGCACCGTTAACAACCCATTCAAAGGAGCCACTCGCAGAGTCAGTGCCAGGAGCAATAGAAGGAATGATCCACTCCAAGCCGTCGTCGTACTGGTTCCACTCGTAGTCTTGCTCGTTTGTCACCGAGACTTCTCCAACAGTATGGCTCAAAGGAATCTTGACAACAACGTTCTCAAGAGTCTCATCATAACCTTCAATCAGCTCATATTCAACAATAGCCGAAACTCCTCCATTATCAGCTTCAACAAACCAGCAGTGGAACTCCAATGGAACCAACGGCTCCTCAACATTATTACTGCTCAATTGCCAGCGCAAAACACTGAGTTGCTGGTTGTTGGCAGGGAATCCGCGGCGAGGGTCCTTAAGCTTGATGACCTTGTTCTTTAAAAATGCATTCTTATCGACGTTGGGGTGAGTTCTGTATTGGCTGCTAGCACCATCAGCAGTAACAAGAATTTCGATGTGAGTAAGTTCCGGATCAGCAATTCTCAGCTGTAAGCTACCCTTAACCTCTGCACTCTTGACATTACCCATGCGTTCCACAACCGCACTAATTTCTTCCTTAATAGCAATATGAATACCGTCATTCTCAATTTCGTCATCAGTCTTCTTGGTGCCATTCTGAGCAATAGAATTTGAGCTGTTGTGAACCGAGGCGGCGTTGTCCATTAGTAGAGCAGTTTCCGCTTCGCTACCCAGACTGCCTCTTAGTGTATGTAAAGCGCCTGTCTTCTTTTTACCAAGTTGCAAGCCCTTGCCGCGCAAAGAGCTGCTGCCCAAGCTCTTGACAGGTCTCTCCTCACTTTCGTACGATGATGGCGATGGGGTAGAATGTTGAGGGACGATATTGTTTGATCCAAATGATGAAAAGCTCGGCTGGGATCCAAAGTCGCGTCTGGATGATCCCTTATTTTTGAGCTCCAATTGCTTGGCGCGGAGTTTTCTCTCCTCAGCGGCTTCAAGCTCCTTGTTTCTTTGAATGATTTCGTGAATTTTTTCTTCGTGACTGTCCATCTCGAGGAAGGTCTTAACCTGCGACAGAGTCAAGTTTTCGCGGTAGCCCAAAGAAATAACCTCGTCGAAAGCAGAAAGAATTTCAAAAGAGTTGTTGATGATTTCGCGTTCATCAATCTGGCGAACAATTGATGAGACAACCTGGCCGAGCAAGTGGAGGGTGTCGATATCTTGGAGAATATTAGATTGCAGGTTCGTAATCAAAACAAGGTAAAAATCTTCCATTGGCTGGTAGACATAGCGAACGTCATTGTCCTCGACAGTAGTGTGCTGGGTGCCGGAGCTTGTCAGCTTGGGGAAGCTGGCCAACAACGCGGTGATCCGATCCTTAGGAATCTCGCGAAACTGTCTAGTGACGATAGTTTTACCACCACGGGTGCACAGTGAAGCAGCTAAAACGACCTAAGAAATAAGATAGATAGTTAGTAACCAACAATTGCCAAAAAAGAGGCATAAGCAGCGCATACCATTGCGAGATATTAGGAGTAGGTGGGGTTCTAAAGAGATGTAGGTAGGTGGTGATTGATGAATGATGAAAAGGAAGAGTAGTGTTCCTGGGGGGTCAGTTTTGAAAAAAAAAAAAAAAGTGAATAACACGTAGCCATATTCTCAGCAACAACCAGCAAAAACCCGTAGGGTTAGGAGTAACCAAAAAGGGGTACATTTGGGCACGCATATATTAAGGACTTATCAGCAGATGAGTAATGCTGACCAGCAGATCAATAATTATTACAAATCTTTAATCATTTTTATTTATTTATTTATTTATTTTTCTTCAAAGAAACAAACAAAAGATAAAAAAAAAAAAAAACTTCGTTGCGCACTGTCAAGCTCGTCGGTTCATCACCAAGTGAGAAACACGCCTTGTCGAATTCAATTTTCTCTAAGGGCCTTTTTTTTTTCTTCCCTTTTGCTATTCACTAGTCACGCTCCACTTTTTATTACTTAACAGCCGGTTTAAGAGCAAGCCTCTTTGGCATCAAATTACACTATCATGTCGCGGTCTGACTTTGAAGCCTATAAACAGGCAAAGGACCAGATCGCCCAGCTAGAGGCCGAGATGGCCGAGTTTCAGGCCTCTTCCAGAGAGCTTGAGCGCGAGCTTGAGATGGAACTGGAAGAGTCGGAAGAGCGTCACAAAACACTGCAAAACACTATTAACATGCTCAATCTTGAGCTAGGTGAATACAAGGTATGTTTTACGCGTCGTCATACGCTTTATTTACTGTTCCTAACATACGCGAATATTAGACAAAACACAGAACGCTTCAAAAGGAGTTTGCTGCATCACAGGCCTCTCTTCAGAGGGAAATTGTCACGTTACAAACTGCTCATAAGGAAGCTTACGGCCGCTTACGTGAAATTGAGATGACCAATGATGATATGGAGAGAACGGAGCGGTATGTTAAATCCCATATATGTTATCCCGCTTTGCTCATATTCTAACTATCGTTTATTTTAGAATAACCCAGTCGACTTTAGAAGATATTGAACAAAAATATCACAATTCTTTAGAGCAAATTGCAATGCTTGAGGCTGAACTTTCCAGCCGCGATGACATACAGATCGAACTACAACGCACGAAAGATGAACTGCGTGATGCAAATGAGGAACTCGCAGTTGCGCAGCACAAAATTGAAGTGCTATCAACTTCAACCATCAACAATAAGGAGAACAGATACCCTACCAATGAACTGTCTCGGAAACCTAGTCGACTTAACGGTTTACCTGGCGGCCATGATAAGAGATCAACATCTAACAGTAACCACACTCTTCAGCAACATAAGCATCTCATTGATGCTGATATGAAGATGAACTCGTCGCGGAGCTTGCGCAAAATCCATGGCATGCTCGACCAAATGAAGAACCTCGAGTCAAGGGTGGCAACATTCAAGTCGTCTCTGCCGAAACCCGTTTCGTCATCAGTCAAGCTCTCAACACCTACTGCCACAGGCAACAACCAATCATCACCACCTCGCCCCAGATCAAACTCAAGGCTTTCCAACAAAGGAGACACTCTACAGGATGGAGGCAGTCACATTCCAATTTCAAGATTTAGAAACAGCCCTTCTATGAGTAACATCAAGGCTTCTATTAATTTTGATGCACACTCTGATAATCGACCAATGTCTCCCCCACCGCGGACTAGAAGCTCTGTGAGCAATTATTCCTCCCATTATCATCATTCTCATCATCACTCAGACATGAAAAAGCTTGCTGATGTGGATGAAAAAGGTGCTACTTTGAAACGCCATGAAAGCAAAAAGTTTGGTGGATCGTATCAAGGCAGCGTCGGAGGAGGCACAAGGTCAACATCATTACACGGCAAGACGCATACTGTTGATCTTTCTTCTTTTAACAACCTATCTATAAACAACTCACCTATCAAGATGCGACAACCAACCCCCTTTAGTAGCGAAAACATAAAAAATTATAAGCCTCGTACCAGAGGCGAGCCAATTCCTGATGAAAGAAGTCAGCGAAAGCCCTACCCTACTGACAAACGGCCAGGATCGGCTTTTGGCTCACTGCACAGTCGGCAAGCCATTGGAAACAGCCGCCCTTAACTTATCAAGTAAATAAATTATTGTGTATATTAATATTACTTCATCTTTTTTTTTTTTTTTTTTTTTTCACTATTACAATTCAAAATTTGACTGCTGTGATTTGTAAACGGCCTTGGTAGCACCGGGAGGCAAGGGAAGTTGCTTGACTTCAGTAGCACTACTATTGCCACCCGTGTTACCACCCTTACTACTTGAATTTCCTGTTCGGTGTTTCTCCTTGTAGTCTCTTTGTTTCATAGCCTTTCTAATGATTTGACCCAAACGGGTATGCTCTGCGTTTGTGGTTCCCAGGGACCGTGGTTTTGCCCACGCGAGTCTTAATTTGCAACCTTTAATAATAAGCTTTCCCGAGCCCTCGGGAGTGGACCCCTTCAATGCTGCATTCTCGGCACTCTGTCTATCAGCAAAATTGACAAAAGCACACTTTGCACGATGAACACATACAACTGATGTGACTTTACCAAACTGGCTAAAATGCGCTTTAATCAAATATTCTGGCAGGTCCTCTTCAATGCCCATGATGAATAAAGAAATGATGGTTTGATCGCTGGGGGGTTTTGCCGTACCATTGAGTGGCAGCTTGGATGCTAACTTTGAAACTTCAACTGATATGGCCTGGTTACTTTTCCCGTCTGATGATTCCTTTTCCTTGATAAGACGTGAGGCGGGTGAAGATGCTGCGGCTTGTCTCAGCTGCTGCTTGTAGTATGGCATTGAGGTTGCAAGGCTTTGAAGCAGTCGTTTTGCGGCTTCCGACTCCTCCAAGGCTCTTCTCTTAGCGGCATCTAATGAGGCCTCTTCTGAGCCCTCAAAGTTTTGCGCAATGTACTGCTTTATCACTGCATTTGAATTTTCGTGGACCGACGTGCTACCATCACCAATCATCTTCAATGCGGCGTCTCTTAGAGCTATCGGCAGACCATAGGTCAAATCCATTAAACATGACTGACAGCAGTTTCGCTGCCGCGCGCATGTCAGGCAGATAGATGTTCGTTTGTATTTTGCCCCCGTCTCGGGCAGCCATCGAAACATGGTGAATGGACGCGTACAGAGCTTGCACTCGGCGCCGAACTTCTCGCGAATCATACGCACATACGGATTCGACCCAAGACAATTCTCGCAGACTGCGGGGACCTCCGACTCTTCCCATGTCGCTTTATTAATGTCTGATCTGAGGGAATTATTATTAGTACAGGTTGGTGAATGGATAAAAAGACGATATACATACTTTGGTGGCATTAGATCTATTGTGACTTGTGTGTATTGCGAGAAGAAAAGAAACTCCCAACGGAGGTTTGATGAAAAATAAAACAAAAAACAATGGAGGCAAAACCGGTTTTTGTGTCGGTGGCCAACTCAAGCCTTGCTGCTTTATAATCTATCCCATTTACACAAAAGAACTGAACTCCTTTTGATGTAGAACTTCTACAAACTCATCAAGATAAATAATTCTAAATCGTTCGGAGCTGCCTACAGAGTCTCGGAGTCTTATCCAATTCTGGCTCAGACTCCCTCCGAAGGAATACAGCTCTACCCTCCACCCATTTGCCAACGCCTTTTCCACAGCAGGATAGAATCCCATGGTGCCAGCCAGGGATGACAACTGTCCATCACCGGTAGTAAGCACTAATGTTCCTGGAGTTTTCTTATTCGATAAGATAATTCCCAGAATTTGAAAGGAGAGCATTTCGTCCACCCCATGTTCCTTTACCCCTTCGCCTTCCTCCTGTCTCGACACCCTGTCCATAACAGTTACTTCGTAGCCAATCGATCGGCATTGGTCAAACATGGCATGATAAACATAAGTCATTGACATATTCTTCTTTGGATAGCTTCCACAGACACTTTTACTGACAAAAGTCCGACCTCTTTGAAGAATTAAATCCAATGCTTCCATGTCCATTTTGATCGATGTTACTTTTCCCAAAGACTTTGGATAATTTTCATAGACGGCTTTTTGAAATCCAATGAAAATATTCGACAAATCTATCAGTGTATATATGTCACTGGGGTTGACAGGCTCACTGGCCAACTTGGGTAGCCGAGGAACAACAAGTGTGTTCTTATCGCCCTTAAAAATCTGGAGCAATAGTTGATAAAGCTTTATGTAGCGCGCATTCTTGGTATCAATGATGGATTGGTTTGTTTGCAAAAATTTGGTATTTGATCGAGATTTCTTGGAATCTCTGGCCATTGGTGGAGGTAATAATGAAATGGAGGAAAAAGGACTACTCGCAGCAAATCAACCATCAAAATTGAGGTCAAGGAGGTCAAGAAGAAAAAAAAAAATAACTCGGGTTTGCCAGAATTTTTCAGGTTTGTGGTATATAAAGTTTATGGTTTCCAATGGTCTAAGTATCAAGTTCTATAAATGCATTTTTTTTTTTTAAAAAAAAAAACAATCTGGACAAAACGACCCTTCACAAGACAAAATTGATTACTTAGTTTTATAATTCCGTGAGTTCAATATTTTTGTGCTTTTTTTTTTTGATAGTCCAAAATTTCTTTGGGTCACCAAAATCATACTATAGATCAAATTCTTCGAATCAGTGCGTTCTATTATTGCTTCTATTTTGTGAATCTTGCCCCAGCCCAATCACCATTTGAGTGCAAATTATATTCTTTGATATTGGCTGACGCATACATGCCATAATGGAAGAAATTCCGATACATATTGATAAGGCACACATAAAAAAAACAGTTCACTGCCTTTTTTTTTTTTTTTTTTTTTTGTATAAAGTATCGAGCATATTAACTTCATCTCTTTCAAAGGATTTCTTACTGAGAGCGAGCTATAGACAAAATTAAGATTAAAAAAAAAACAACAACCTGGTTTTTAGCTATATTAATCGCGATTACTAGAAACTTAAGAGTACTGTAAGGCAACTTTTAGTTTTTTGTTAACAGTATAACGAACATGTAGAATCCAATGGTTTAGTATTTTTTTTTCATTTAAAAAAGTTTCCACTTGAATAAGAGTAGATGAGACTTTATTAAACCGCAATAATGTCTTTGCTCATGCTCAGGGATCTATCTGTCATCTGTAGCCCTGTGTTTTAACATCTTTCTAGAACCAGGAGGTAGGTACGCCTAGGTCTATAAGCGGTAAATAACCGTTTACATTATTTATTAAAATTTAAACTTATTTAAAGATGAAAATGCACGGACAAATTTTTTTTTCGTAAATAAAAAAAAAAAAAATCATTAGTTCGGTCGTTCCATGATCATTTTGAAACCAATTTTTTAATTCTCGCAAGCCTAGTAGGACACACACAAGTGGTATACTAGGCCAGCAGGTATATTACCAAGACGATGTAAAGAAAGTCAAGAATATTGATTCACGATCGGCTTACAGTACTTTTAACTACATACTCCAGTGTTGCCTATACTTGCTTTTAAGAACCCTAAGTTGCTATACCTTCATTGCTGTTTATCAGAGTGGCTGGTTGCCATTCTCTATCATTATCATTATCGTCATCATCGTTATCCATCAATAAACTGCTCAGTGACTCTTTATAAATGTATACTATATATGTTTGAAACACATCCAAACCTGTGTTTCTTTTGATAATTGTGTTTCTCAATGTACCATCGAAAGATGTTGACTATTTTTTTTTCGGTCACAAGTGTTACTTTTGATCATACTAATTTTTTTTAAAACTCCGCGACTAACCGGGGGTAGGCTGCTCTGGGCAGGGCTAAAATTTTAAGACTTGACAGCAGAGTCTTGGGATGAACAAAACTAACCTCCGTTGCATTGCCCGTCTTGTTTGATTCCACCTCCTCTTACTGGCTGCGCGGGGAGTATCATCAACCTTCCCACCTTCAGCGTCCCAACGAGCCCCATCGGTGGGTTCTTGGGAAAATGAAGTTACAGCCGCACCGTAAACTGAATAGGCAATTATCATAACGTAATTGTGCATTAGCAGAGCAATCAAATGCACAAATCCTGCATATTTGAGCAAGCTTCGACTAGCCTCAAACCTTAAACAGACCCCCATTTCCCGTTAGTTTTTTTTTTGTCTTTTTTTATGGGCGATTCCCCGCGGCTTGCCATGCCGTCAGAAGCGCCGGGACGTTTGATCACCACCGCTGCGTCGTTGTAGAGTCATGTTCTAATACCCCCTCGGAACTCGCATGAAAAATCATTTTAAATAGTATGGCTAAAACATGTTATGGTCAATGATTAAGAGTTTTTTTTTTTTTGGGAGAAGGTTCATTCCAATCAAGTATTGATTATTACACAAGTATATAAATATGAAATCAATATCTCTCTCTCACGGAAAAATTTTTTCTTTCTTCTCTTCACCAGTTGCAATACTGATAATAATAACAACAATAAAATCTCCTTCCCCCTTAGTTTCCATTTGGAAATTTTTTTTCATTTTTACAAACTCAAGCATCGCATCTAATAGGTTGATCCTTCAACAATGCCTCCGAAAAACCTCTTCAGATTTGCTGCCGGAGACGGCTTATCTAAGCTCCTAACTAGAAACACGGCCTGGGCGAATCGCATGCAGACAGCGCGGCCGTCGCTTTTCCCTACGAACGGACAGGGTCAGAGCCCTCAAATCCTGTGGATTGGATGTAGCGACTCCAGAGTCAGCGAGGCCTGTCTTGATCTGCTGCCCGGTGAGGTGTTTGTTCACAGAAATATTGCCAATGTGATGCCAAATGGTGATTTGAACTCACTCTCGGTGATCCAGTACGCTGTTGAGGTTCTGAAGGTCCGACATATCATTGTCTGTGGACACTATGATTGCGGTGGCGTCTGGGCATCACTCACAACGAAAAAACTGGGTCTCATTGACAACTGGCTCAAGGCGATTCGCGACGTTAAGGCCAGAAACAAGTATGAGCTTGACAAAATCACTGATCCTCATGAAAAGGCGAATCGGTTGGTAGAGCTGAACGTGGTGGCGCAGGTTCACAACATTAGACGCAACGACCTTGTCATGGATGCAGTTGAGAACGGCGACCTTGATGTGCATGGCGTGGTGTACGATGTCAAGTCCGGAATCCTTAAGGAGCTCGAGGTTCCCGAGGATGAGGACAGCAGCGAATACTACATTTGCAAATAGACAGATGACGCTTCTGCCTTTGATAATGATTATGATGATAAGTAACGATAGATATTTAAATAAGCACCATTCTTTCTGTAGCCTCAGCAAAGAATTTGTAAATACACCCCACTGTTAGATAATACTAAACCCAAGGTTTGAATCAAGATAATATTTCACTAATCGTCAATGCAATTGCCTTGATATGAGAGAGAGCTGATGATTGAGTTAACCCAAAGTGAAAAAAGAGCTTAAGCTTTGATGTGAGTTTTCTGAGATCACTTTATTAATAAAAACTGACTATTCTGGGCAATTCAGAACAGTCTAGTCATGCAAGCCTCCTTTTAAGGGAAGTCTTGGAGCAAAAGCACAACTTGTAATCTCTAAAGATTAATCTCTAAAAGCCAGTATCATGTTTTTCAATAGAATATTCCTGGCTGCATTAAAGTCTCTATCAGATTCTTGGTGGCATCCTGGACATTTGTTTTCCTTTGCGCCTCCAATCTTGCGATAAAGATATCCACATTCACTGCAAGTTTGGCTAGTGTACTCTTCACTGCAAATAATA
>JAKUCA010000600.1:0-11854 GCA_030567025.1 Geotrichum europaeum | reverse complement strand
CTGACAGAAGCTTACTATGCTCTGTGCTACTATTGTGGGTGATTTCTAATATTCTAGACTAGAACAAACTGATCAGAAATTGCCCGAGAAGTAAATAAATATTTTTAAAAAAAAAATCAAAGCCAAACCTACTCACCACCACCTGCGCATTCAAATGATACTTTCAAGAAATGGGGTTTTGTAATTTCTGTACTGTGCAAGATTTCAATTCGTACAAGTTTATTTTCTATCTATCTACAGCGAGATGCAATGTAAATTTACCAGCCGTGTCAATGCATGAAAAAAAAAAAAAATCATAATTTGCTAAGCTTAATTCAAAAATGAAAACCTGTGCTGTTTCGCTTACTAGAACCAAAAGAACATAAGAGGGTAGATTACTTTTTCTTTGTTTCAACTATAAGCATGCAGGTAGCATGAATTAGTTACAGCGTCTCCAAGCTTATTTATGCCTGAATTTGAAACCAACTTGAAGTAGGCTACGTTTTGACATGTTACAGAAAACTGGGCTTTTTGGTAATTGTACGTTCAACTAGTCTACTGTGGCTGAGAATATGATTATGATCCGCCTTATGTAGTGTAACCTTACAGACTATGTGACTGCGAGATTCTCAGTAGGAGGCTAGATCCTTGAAGTCATAAAAGCTACTATATTAATACGCACAGCTCGTTACGACCTTGATTTTTCAACTCCAAGTTTTCCATAAATTTGGGTTCCTGCCCGGTTGTTTGAACTGGGTTGACTTCGTTCCATTTCTGCTTGGCTCTTGTTTCGAAAAAAAAAAAAGAAATCAGATAACAGCTGCAGGCTCCCGGTTTTTTTACTTAATCTGTCTTATAACTAGTAACAGCCCAGTTCTGTCGTGACTTTTTGCTAGTGCAATGTAGCTACCCTGCAAATCAGGGGTTTACACAAACAGGTTTTTCACGTTAGTTCACATGTATAGTTATAATGGTATATATGGGCCTGTTGACCACTATTGTGCAAGACCCTCCGCCTGATGATAACTCTGGACCCTGTTTAAGAAGTGGGGATGGTTTTGCAGCGCAGCCGTCATTCGCATGCCCAGCTTGACAACAATTTTTTTTTTGAAAAAAAAAAAAATTATGGGCTGAGTATCAAGAATAAACTAAAATTTTGAATGCAGGAGCCCCTGGACCTGTCAATAAGTAGTTTGTAGGTACATCATAAACTTTACTAGAATTCACAGTAGCACGCAGTTTTAGGCAAACTAGCCTCTAGCTACGCAACTCACATTTACTCTCTCCTTTGAAACATCAAGAAAAAATGTCTTCAGCGCGATGGGGATGCTTGGTGATTTTTCATCTTCTAGTATGAGCTAGTCGATTTGCCGCACCTCTAACATACTTTAGATGTGTAAATGTGTAAACAGCTATAGGCAATTGGCATGTAGATAAAAAAAAATATGTTTTTAGATAGAAACCCTGTTTTCTGATATCTAGAATTCACACAACAGAAGGGCATTGAAAAAAGACATCTGTTAGTTTTAAAACTCTTATTTTAAATTTCACTATTGTATAACCTTTAACTATTTCAGTATTTGCTCGTTGATTTCTCTAGTTGTTTGAACAATCAACAGCTTTCTCGGTTTATCTAATTCAGCGACGGGAGACCAACTTGTACATTCAAAACTTTTGAATCAAACCTTTTTTTTTGGTATTACCAAATAACTATATTCTAAAACTCTTGTAGATAAGATCTGTTGTCATGCGTAATCTTTAAAAAAGAGGCATTGCGTCAATCAGCATGTGAGGCAGATCTTTACTAATAACATCGGCGTGGTGTGTTCCATATGAACGTACTGACAAATTGTATGCAATTGCTGGGAACCAGTTAACACTGTCTGATTATTCAATTTTTTCTGTTTATTTTTTCTCGAGTTTTGATTTTTTTTTTCTGGTTACTATTGCTACCAATGTGTTGGCTAATTAGGATTTAAAGCTCTGGATTAAAACTATGTACTTGACTGATTATGGGCTTTAGCGTCACCTATAGCCCGTACCGCAGTAGCTTTTAAAATGATCGGACAAGACAACAGCGTCGATCTACCAAAAAAAAAAAAAAAAAAAAAGTGGGCAAGGTTTGTCACTCTATTGTAAAATTCTTATTGATAAAACGCCGAAGTACAATGTTATTGTAATTTTTATTGGTTGGAAGGAGACAAGCATTGCAGGGTTCAATGTACAAGCATTTTAGTTGGAAAACAACCTCGATAAAGTTCTGGCACTGCGTTGTCCCTGTAAAAGCTGGTAAGCACGGGAGCGCTTAGAAAAAGTCCTTTTATTTTTTTTTCCTTCGAGGTCTGAATTTGTGCCATTAAACTATTGAAAGCCTAGTTCTGGTGGAACTCATTGTCGTCCACTGCCAGGTGGTATTCCCTGGTTGTCATAACTGGTAAGGCTTTACAGCGATTGATAACCTTAGCTTAGATTTTTTGCCTTAGTTTTCATAGTAGCAGGGAAAAAAAAAACCCCTACTAGGCATGCTTTAAAATTTACCTAGTATGCTTGAAATTATATTGTCAGACTTCTCGACAAGGGAAACTATTTTGACTTGTAAAAAAATCTCCAGTTCATGTCCAAGCAGGCACACTGCAACATTCCCCGAACCTAGTTATCCTTGACGATACCTTATTTTATCATAAAACAACTAAAAGGAGCTAATATTAATTACTACTGTTATATTAGCATGATAGTTTGGAACAAGCTGTAGGCATTTCTACTATCGTTGCTGTGAACTTGAAACCAGGCGTCCCATTTAGTCAAAACGTATTAAAAAGATATGATATTTGGCTGCATTCACGGAGAAGTCCGTTTTAACAATCTGTTGAACCAGTCCATGTCATCAATAATACTTAAATCATTTGATATCAAACTGGGCTAGCTGAAAGTCAACCTGGTTGCTTAGTTTTTTTAAAAAAAAGACTCAGTTATGATAAGCCGTCTCTAGGTCAATGAAAAGGGTATTCCATTTATGACATTCCCATTACTATCATGCATCATTCATAATAATTCAAATGTACTAAACGCAGTGGGTTTCTGCCCAAAAACAGAATAATAGTAATAATAAAAAAATAAAATGAAAATAACATAAAAATAAAAAATGCCTAAATTAAAATGACTGTTATTCATCGATGAGGGTCGCAAAGGGCCCTTGAAAACTATCAATTTTGAAGAAACAGTTTATCCTTTCATCTTTTTTTTTTTTTTTTAATTTGGGCCGCGTTGGCATCAATAATATGTAGACGGCACCAGTTAAAATGTGGCACTTAGCCACTATACTATTTCAAAACAAGCTGGTAGGGTTGCGATTTTTGAGCAAAATTACTATCCTTGATTACAATCGTGTTGTGCAAACTGTGAGTCAAGTTGTTCTGCAAGTTCTTTTCCCCTTTTCAAATTTGCAGAAAGTAGAGAAGTTTTGATGGTTTAGTGGGAATGTAAAAAAAAAAAGGGTCAACAAACTCACACTGAAAAGGTTTGTTTAGACAAAGATACCCATCCCCCACCACACCTTTGCGACCCCATTCCGTGACTCTTGACAAAAACGACGCAATTTGTATATTACTGGGGAGAAAAGGGGAGGTGTTTTCTTCTTTTTCTTTAGAGTAGTTGACGATGAAGATTGAAGCGCAAACGATTATAAAACTAAAAGAAAGCCGTCTGGGACCAGAAACGGCATCGGAGGAGATGGCCCAACTCACAAACCCGAGCCATGCCAGCCAGCCCAAAAAAAAAAATTCCTTCTGCAGTCAACGTAGAGCATTTAATGCACAGGAAGTAGCATAAACTGCTTGCCGTATCAAGCAAAAAAAAAAATAACCTAAGACGCGATTAAGATGGGGTTGGTCGATTCTCCTCCCCCTTTCGATTTTTTTATTTTTTTTGTCGTGGACTAAGTTTTATGATTTTCTTAGCTAGACTGTTTGCAAAAAAAAAAAAACTTGAAGTTGCCAGGTATTGTTGACTGATCTGCCAAATGATTTTGAACCCTGACGCCAGCTTTGCTAAACTTGTTCACAAATGAAAAAAAAAGACTCACTTGTCTTTTGTTCAACGGTTGGACAGGTCAATAGGCCAGCTGGCCTTTTAAATTCCATTTGCAGGAATGCATAGGTGAATAATTAGATTGCATAGAAGGCCATCGTTATAAACTTTTTAATTGCTAACTTGTCATTATTTACTTCTTCTATAATACTGCCTATTTCTGTGCATATCCAAGTGTATATATCCTAGAGGATCACAGCCTTCCGTCGTATAAGCAGTTTACATAAGTTTTGGATTTTTTTTAGGTGCTGTACAGGCAAATTGAAACTCAACACCACTCATTGTCCTAGACCGGGTGCTGCTTTTTTGAACAAGCTGCAAAAGGCTGCCACTTTAATTTATCCGTTATGGAAAAAGCTGTAATACCCAAGCCCCAAGTAATCATGTGGTTTTGTAAGACGCAAAAGTTTACGTATTGTCGTTTAGTCAATACTTTGAATCAACGATTTTGTGCTTTGGCAATGATAATAACTGGGAGGTTTCTCCTAATTCCCTAAAAGTTTTATACAGGAATACCGTGCTAGTTCCTGCGCCCCAGGTGGGGTTAGCGACCGTAAAGCCTACACTACCGATTTGACAGACGTATTGCTCGACCCTGAAACTCCTAAGTAAACATACTTAGGATAAACAGGAGCTGAAAAGGAGATGGTACAGCCTAGCGATATATATATATATATATATATCCTATATAGTATAGATGTATCACCCTTGGTATACATTGTTGTCATGTCCAATTAGCACTTTTTTTTTAAAAAAATAGATGTATTTTTCACACCCGGCTTTTGAATATATATATTTTTAATGCTTTAAACCAGGAATAATATTAAAATAATTTGGTGTATTAAAACTTCATTTTTCTAAAAAAGATTTTGGAAAATCTCAACGAGGCCAACTACTGTATCCCTCTAATATAAAGTGAATTGGTATGTCACGAAAAAATGGCTGTTTTTTTTTAGATGGGCGACTTTTCTATAATTTTTTTCTCATTCTTTTGAAAATTTCAACTTGACAAAAAAAAAGTTCCTGAAAAGTTTTTTCGACAAAGTAATTATTTTTTTTTGTTAACAACCTGGTTTTTAAAAAAAAAAAACAGTGTTGCAGGACAAGTTCAGTGCATGTACCAGGTTGTGAGTGCATGCTCAAAAACTGTAGCTGCAAGAGCAGCTTGTAAAAAAAAAAAGAATTCAATCAGATTATCGTAGCTTTAATAAACGTAGATATATATACGTTTTTTTAATGCGCTCTTGCCCGTTATACTAGAAAATGTGCAATCCTTTTTAGCAGGAAAGCTGCAGCTTGACTTGATGTATTAAAGCTCATGTAATTTTCACAATTTTTAAATACCCAAAAAGAAAATGCTGTTATACATATATCTGGTTTC
Organism: Geotrichum europaeum; assembly: GCA_030567025.1. Lineage (NCBI taxonomy): Eukaryota > Fungi > Ascomycota > Dipodascomycetes > Dipodascales > Dipodascaceae > Geotrichum > Geotrichum europaeum. The sequence goes on along the minus strand of JAKUCA010000600.1, from coordinate 6,408 downwards.
CAAAGAATTGTCCCCTTTTCGATGCGCTTGAAACCCCCCAAGATGTCAAAATTTTCATAGGGTTTTGAAAAATTGAGGCGTGGTAAAAACCCCGAATCAATTGCATTAAGCTACTAATGCTACCTGTCAAATAACCACACAGGATGCAAATGGTTTAATATCAAATTAACAATAATAGGTATCTGACACTATTAAAACATCTCCACTGACATTACTTTATGCAGCTGCAAAAAAAGAGAAATATGTTATCAAGTAGAATGCCCAATTAGCCCGTCAGTAAAAGAACAATCTAATCCGGCTTAATGTTCACTTTAATATTAAATGAGTTTTTTTTTTTTGCAGAAAAATGACTGATTTCGAGAGTATTTATTATCAGAAAATAAAATTACGGTTCAAAGTAATACTAATTCTTTGGTTTTTCATTTGTCAGTAAGGCTGTGTGCCAGGAATCCCATAAAAAAAAATGCTCACAAAATCTACCCTGGGTGTGTAGTTTTTCAACAGGAATTTTCAAGCAAGAAAAATCAAAAAGGTATATTGGGAATACCAATTATGGTCTATACGGATTGCGTAAGCATAGGTAATATATCTCACTATTGAAAGGGGGACAAGAAACGTTGGTAGTTGGTAAAACGGTTAACAAGCTTTGAACTACTTCAGTGATTTATAAAAGAAAAAAGAGCTTACAATAAAAGCAAACATTTGGTCTTTTGAAAAGTATACAAAGCAGTGAAAAAAAAAAGGTTGAGTTTTACTTCAAAACGGTGCAAGGGGTGAAAATATAACTACGATGAAAAGATTTTTGTTTTAGACAAAACCTTTCATCCGAAAAAGCCTAACCACTATTGATTTCCGGCGCTCCGGGATGGAAATCTATTTGCTTTATTGAGTTTCCAGAAGCAGCAGAAGCAGTAAGAGATAATTATTGTATATATACAATGTTTTTTTTTTTTAAAAAAATAAAAAATAAAGACCAATATATCGACATTTGCGAGGAATAAAACAGCAAAAAAAAAAAAAAAAAATGAATGAAAAGCTTAACAACTTGTATGAAGCCTAGATATCTATGTATGAAACTTTTTGCAAAAAAAAAAAAAAAAATGAATACAAGATCGATGAGCCGCCGGAGCTATCAAATGTCTCAGATATTGAGGTCGACTCCCCCCCCGATATATATTTTCTGAGCTCCAAGCGTGCTGAATCAGTCTGAGAAAAAGAACCCATAAATGGGCCATATCTAGCTTGTGCATTTGCGAGTTCGCAGCGGTTGTATTGCTGAAGACAGGCTTTCCACTACCTTTAGATCGAAGGCGACAGCAAATTCGACATTGGTTCAAGTTTTTTGTGACTTGCGGCAAGCTCGGGGAGATATATAACTTTTTTTTTGCAGTTTATTCAAGCTTGAAGCAAAACAACTATTTTGAATCTTTAGTGGTGATCATTGAATTATCCAGGTCTAATTATGTAATTTTGAGAGAATACGTTAGCCAACTACTGTACATAAAAATAAAAAAAGGGATAAATTGAATCAACAAAAGTTTTTCACAGATAAAGGAATTGAATATGGGAGGTAGGGAAAAGTCTTTTCTTCCTTCAAGGTAACAGGTTTAAGGAATTTTTGTATGTAAATTGGACTGGGTTTTTAGTTTTTTAGTTCCCGTGATTTTCTTAGTGAGTATTTACTACAAGTTTATATTCAGTTTTTTTTTTACAGAAGAATATCAAAACCAGAAAAAAGAAATTGACACCCACCCTTTTTTTTATTTATGAAAAAAAAAGAAAAAATATAAACAAAAAAAAGAAAAAAAATAGTTGATAATATAGTTTTTATATAACTCCAGGGTCTTTTGGTAAAATGCTCCATCAGGTCGGGGCAAAAAACGGCATTGTGTGTTAATAAAGTTTGTCAGAAAGCACCAATTAATCAATAAATAAAAAAAAAAAGGCGTCAAGATGACACTTGTTTTTTATTATTGCCGCTAATCATGATTGTCGATTATCAGTGGGGGAAACTTATCGATAGCTTATTACCCAATCTGGTTAAGAACAAAAATGCGTGACTAAAAAAGAACTACTCAATGTATACATTTTTTTTGATTGCCACAGATGTCAGCCTATCACCAGAGCTGCTGAACACTTGTTGCAAGATTTTCATGCTAAATGCTGCTGATGCTGCTGGTATCTAAATCCAGGTGCAAATCCCGAAAGGATTGACGGCCGAGGCTGTTCCTGATAAAGTTGGGCTGTCACAAAATGGCAATTTTATTATTATTTTTTTTTTTTTTTTTTTTACAAAACACACTATGCTTGTATATAAGGTGATTTATTAGGAGAGACACATATACACGACTGCAGCATCATGTACATGTAACCACTGCTAGGCTAGGCCTATCGTGGCAAGAAAATATGCAGTAGCGGTTTAAGGGTTCACGCGGTTTCGTGGCAGTAACCCTCCAGTACTATTGTTTCTTTTGGGTAAGTAAAAAAGCATCAGGAATTTGCCTATCTCGCGTGTTTTGGCACAATGCAAGTCGCCCACCCGTAACTAAACCAACTAGGAAAACGAAGCAGCCCCCATAACTAACACTAGATTTCAGCCAGTGGCAAACCCGAGAGATGTACACAATGTATTCAAGTGAAAAGACAACCCACGTTGCAGTACAAATACAATAAAAATGTCAAGAGCTGGTTAAGTTCCCGTGTAGCAAAGTATATATATTAAATAACAGATTTGCTTATGATATGTTACAGGCAACGGATCAAGGAGGTGTGGGTAATACCATAGTCATGGCCTAAAAAAATCAGTTTTAAATATTTTTTTTTTGATTTACAGGCTAGTCTTCCAACAGCAACAAAAAAAAACAAACACGGTAGTCATAGAACCAGCTATATCTTTAACCTGTTATCTGCTTCCAGATGATAATACAACATAGCAATAGTACTGTGTTAGCAAGTTAACCCGCGTAGTCTTTGTTTGTCACTCTATCAGATTACGGCAAACTCAGGAGAATAAGCAACATTGCTTGCTCACTATCGTGATATAATGCTGGATCAAGGACCAGCATACAAACATCAAGTAGGATAAAATTATCAGAATATCGACAATAAACAGATTTTCTATCTAACCCAGAATATCGCGTGCTGCTTAAATTTTTCATTTTGACACTAAGCTTAAAAAGGGCAAAAAAGCCGTTCCTTTTTTGGCATTAAATTTCTTTTTTCTTTTAGTTTTTAATTAGTCCCTGCGCGTAAAAGGGATCTTAAAGTGCGTCTCAGCTCCATATTCTGGCGACCTGAGGTGGGTCAGTAAATATTTGTTAAAGGTTTTGAATAGAATTTTTTAAGGCGGCCAGTGATGATAATGAGCAGAAAAAGGGCGGCACTTGGCTGATACTTGAAGGTCAGTCCGTGTGTCAGGGATCCTGATAGCAGACCTGATCATCAAAAAAAAAAAAAAATTAAATCAAACGTGAATTGTCGCTGTTTAATTTATTTTTATTTATTTTTATTTATTTTTATTTGTTTATTTATTTTATTTATATTGTATTTATATTTTATTTATATTTTATTTATATTTTATTTATATTTTATTTATATTTTATTTATATTTTATTTATATTTTATTTATATTTTATTTATATTTTATTTTTATTCATTTGCGTCTTTGAATTTTACCTTTGATGATTTTCTTTTTCTGGGTTTTCTTTTTAAAGCCTTATTAAACACTATGTGCGTCTACTCTTTTCTATACAAAACCAATGCGTACAGGAGCATGCACTACAACAACACCAGCCCGCGATTACTGATTGATGGCTCATATAAACGAGAAAAATAATGAAAAAAAAAAAAAAATTTTTTTTTAATGGACGGCTTGTAGTTTATATATTCGACCCTTTTCCTCTCCTTTATCATTTCTCGCTTCTCTTTTTTTTTTTTTATCTCTTTCACCAGATTAACTGCCAGCAACCAAGTTCATACCCCGTCTACCGCATTCCCACGTGCACCTTTTCTCATTCAAGGCACCCCATTCACCATGTTGATTGCCCTCTCGACCACAGCGGGCGCGCCCCAAACCTATAAACGTGAAATCTCCAAGGCAACTCTGGCCACAACGCTGCATCGCCGCATTTCTACCCTCAAGTACCTTAAAAATGTGCATCTTAGCAAGGAGCCATGGCTTGACACGGCGCGCATCCCGCGTGAAAAGCTCACCGCCATCTACCACCCCGATTTCACCCGCTCGTACTTTGCTCTTGGCGCCAACCTCGGGGCCCTCTCCGAAATCCAGTATGCCGACCTGCGGCAGTTTCTTAATGCCCTGCAAGTAGTGCTGCATTATTTTGACTACCACGACCAGAAACGGATCACTGCCAACAAGATGAACCGGCAAAAGGAACTGAAACGTGCAGGTAAAAACGGGAGCAGCTTGCGATCCGACTCAATCTCGCCGGCGCAGTCAACCACCCATAGCATGTCATCAAGTGACTCAGGATCAACCACAGCCGCGCCAACCGCGTTCCGCAACCCGTTCAAGGGCCGCAAGCTTTTCGGCAGCAATAGAAAAAAGGAAGACCCGATACTTTCAACATCGATTAAAGTTGTGACAAAAAAGAAATCGGCGCATTTTGGTGGACTTTTTAGTCGCAAAAAAACCAGCGGCCAAAATAATAATAATAATGATGATAATAGTGATAGCGATGATTTTCACGACCTGCATAGTGACGATGAGGATGATAACTTGACGCCAATCATCTCCAACACATCGTCAATGGCCACGGCGCTGGCGACGAATGCATTCCGCACTAACTCACGGGCAGGCAGCTCCAACGGCCCGGGGCTATTTGTAACTTCGACCACAACTTCATCGTCGTCCTCTTCGACCGCTGTGTCCAACTCTGTGAACGAGACCCACGGCACGGGGACCTACACCATGGGCCGCGCCAAGAAACGCTATCACCAAAACATCAAGGCCGATCACTCTACAATAAACCAAAACATGCTGAGTATACCGTCGGTGCCAGCGGCAATGCAGCGCACGCCAATGCTCACGGCGGTGCTGGAGAATCTTATTGTCGTGGACGAACGCAATCTGCCCTTCCCGCCCGATACCGTTCAGGCAATTATCACGTTACTTGACCTGCTTGTCACCATCTACCGCAGCCTGGCGCATTCACTTGACCAGGCAGGCACGCTGACAAAGGCCGAGATTGGCGACATTGATGTTGCGCTCGCCGGGGTCGAGGTGATTCTGCGCCGGATAGTTGTTACTGACGCGTTGCTTAGTCTTGACGCCGAGTACCTGCGGCTGCGGGCGCCCCGCTCTCGTGACCTGCTTGAGCGCGATATTCTCAAGCACAGCTCGAACCCTAATGGTGCCACCCGTAAGTCCGGCAATGGGAAGGTAGTTGATCAGAATCCTGTCGTTGCCATCCCCCAATCGCATGCCATGTATGTGTAAAATGATCCTAGTTTTAGCGTCAACTTTACTCTAAGCCATGAGTGGTTAATAGCCCCCCCCCCGGTTTATAGCAGCCTTCACACAGCCCGGAGTCACTCACTCTTAATTTGTTAATAGTTACGGTTTGTCTAATAGCAGCCGGAGCGAAGGAAGAGACAAAGTCAAGCCCAATCATTTTTTTTATTATTTTAACGACCAAATTTGGCATTTTTACCGACTTGGGGGCTGTGTCGGGCTTGGCTATCCGCTCGGACTGTGCTTCAACTGATACTGCTATTGGTTGTTACTGCTGCAACTGATATTGGTTGCTGTTGTTATTGCTGCTGCTGTCATTATTTTTTTTTTTTTTTTTCTGCATGGGCAAAGTCTCAGATTTGACCTTTATGAATTTGTCTCAAAAGAAATAAAAATAAAAAATAAAAAAAAAATTAAATAAAAATGATAATGATATAAATAAATATACTTTAATGATATGATGAATTAGTATTGTTAAAGCTGAGCAGCCAAAAACAACTTACAATCCTAAACAATTTTTTTTTTTTTTTTGACAAAATTGTGAACAAACACACCACTCTATTACCAAAACCACATAGAAAAGTTCCAAAAAAAATTGTCAAATTATATATAATATATATAAATAAAATTTTTTTTTTTTTTTTTTTTTTTTTTTTGGATTTTCCATTTATTTTAAATCCATTGGTTGGGTTTAAACCTTAGGGCATGAGCCGGTTGCCGGGCTAGAAAGTGCCCTTCCCCCTTTGGATATGGGCCCCGGGATGGGACCGGACAAAGCTTTGTTATTTGGTTGGAGTATACGTTCGCTTAAATGCTTCTTTTTCAACTACAAATTGCAATTATTCTTTCTTCGAAATGGAATTTTTTTTTTTTTTTTCCAATTTTTTTTTCCCTCGAGAATTTTTTTTTTTTTTTTTTTTTTTTGGTTTTTTGGG
>JAKUCA010000599.1:0-11930 GCA_030567025.1 Geotrichum europaeum | reverse complement strand
CTTACCATACATGAGCAAATTCGTAAAGCAAAAAGATTGATATTCGGGTTCTACAGAATTAATTCAACAACAAAAAAAAAGTGAGAGAACATGATCAATTTCCCAGCGACGTAATTGACAGTTCCTTCATGTTCTGCAAAACCTCTTCGACCTTGTTATCTAATGCGCCCGTGGCGTACTCCTCGCGTGTGCTCGCATCAAGGTATTGTTGCACTTGTGCCAGACGCGTGTACGACTCTGTACAGAACCGCAGTTGAATCTTGACAAGCGCCTCAAACGAGGGATCCAGGTATGGCACACGCATATCAATGAGTTTGGGCAGCTCGGCAATGAGCTGGTTGTTAAGTTGATCGTAAACATCCTTTGAAAACGCCAGCTCCTTTTCTAATCGGGGGAGTTTAGTCACATCGTCACTGGGCTTCTCTGTCAGCTTCTTAACCTTGGCACGCAAGGAATCATAGTCGAGCAGTTTATGGTTACGCTTCTTGATAGCTTCGTTGACGTCCTGAAAGTATGCCACGAACCGCGAGATGGGATCAAGAACTGTCTCACGGAAGGGACCATCGAGAGCTTTCACTGTTTCCGAGTCCAGTTCCTGAACAGCTGTAAGGTAGTACTTGGACACGCCATCGCGCGTGCCGGCATCGCCGTAGAAAGCGTCAATAGTCTCTGCAATTCGCGTTTGCGAAGCGGTCATGGCACGTAGAGAGTCAAGGTAGCCCTTGGCCTCCTTTTGGAGCTTGGTGGTAGCCTTCTCCATTGTACGGTACCGGCGCTCTTCAACCTCAAACTCTTTGTCGATTGTGCGCTCGACCTGACCGGTCTTCATCATAATCTATAATAATAGCAAAAAAACCGGGTTAATAATGGGTAAACATGGGGTGCGCAATTTGGGCACATTTTGCAAATTGTGCAAGAGACTTACGTTAGTGCCGGCCCTATTCATGGCCTTCTTAAAACCATTCCAACTCATTATGTGTATATGTTAATATTATAGATGGGACAATTGGTGTTGCAGGAGTGCTGAGGAGATGAGAATGAATTGCTGTTGCAAGTAATTTAATGGGTGGTGGAAGAGGGAAAAAAGGGAAAAAAAAAAAAAAAGAGGGCTTGTGGGTTTTTTTTTTTGTTTTGGCCAGGCTGTGATTTCTAACCAGCAAAAAAGACTTGACACTTACAAGTTACACATCGTCAAGCCCAGGCATTGCTATAAATGCCTTCAACGTATTTAGCAAAGTCATCAATATAATTAACATGACCACACAAATTGTATTATACTATATTAATTTATTTGGTAGAGACAACAGCATCGTAGTTCTGCTTGAACCACTTGATGGTGTCATCACGATTGACCTTGTGGCTCTTGCCAACAGTGGACTTGCATCTCTTTCTGCGAGCAACACGGGCACCAGGACGGTTCATGACAACGTAGAAGTCCATACCGTAGATACCAATGTTGGGGTCGTACTTGATACCCAAATCGATGTGCTCGTTGATACCGAAACCGAAGTTACCAGTCTCAGAGAAGTTTCTCTCTCTGAGCTCGTACTCCTTGACCTTGAGGCCACGCTCAAGAATCTCCTCAGCCTTGGGGCCACGGACAGTAACATGGACAGAGATCTTCTCGTTTCTTCTGATGCTGAAGGTTCTGACGGTGTATCTGGCCTTAGAGTAGACGGGAGTCTGACCAGAAAGCTGCTCAAGAACCTTGGCGGCACGGGTGAGTCTATCACCGGACTCACCAACACAGATGTTGAGGGTAAGCTTCTCAATGCGCAGCTCACGCATGGGGTTGGCACTCTTGTCACTCTGTAAACGCACGTTAGAATAATGATCATTGTCATATAAAATAAAAAAAAAAGCATTAGCAGCAGCAATAATACTCCAAGCTCCGACCAAGGTATGCAAAATCACCATTCCATCTCTGTCTGTAAAATATTTAACCCGTCCACCAAGCTTCCGCGACAACATTTTCGTAGCAAAAAAATAAATCAATAAAACATTAATACGGCCATAATGTCTTACTAAAAAACTAGATTCAAATCGTCAAAACCAAATCTGAACTTCTTTTAAATGATGCTTTCTGGCGTTTTTTTCACTCTTTATTCGATTTTGTTTGACTGAAAATGTGACTAAAAATTTTTTTCGACATAACCTTGCTCGCAAGTTTTCGATGTATTATGCTGATTGCCTGCTAGAAATCGTCAGGTACTTACCATTTTTGATATATAAATAGGTATATACGTGTGGGTGTATAGAAGAAGAAGGGGAAGGAAGAAGAGAAAAAAGACAAGAAAAACTGAAAATTTTTTTGTTTGTCGTTGGAAAATTTACTAATGGGAAGCAACTTGGTAGAGAACGAAGCCCATACTATGGCAAAATGTTTATGATAATTTATCACAAATTATTGTAAATTACATGTCTATTAACACAAGTTATTAAACCACATACCAATAATTATTTCTGTCTCTGGGTTAGGGTATACACATATTTTTTTTTACCAGAAGCCTTCAACAAGATTTAACATTTACAAAATAGGAAACTAAACAGTAACTTTAAGAACGATGAATATTCAAGACTGAAAACCGCTTAGGGTTTTAACCTAAAGCCTTGATTTCTGGCAGTTTAAAAAAAAAAACAACCACTTGCTAATCGCGTAGGTGGTCGCGTAGATTCGCGTTTTAAGGAAATAACTATATATGTCATTAACGGGCAACCGGTAGGAAGCATAGTAAATCATTATCATTTTCATTCTTTTTGTTTTGAGTTGGTCATATACATCTATTCGATCATTTCTCAAAAGCCTTCTTGTTGAGCTCGGCAGCCTCCTCGAACTTTTCCTTGAAAGCGTTGGCATTTTCAGCGTTACCGAATCTGATGGCAAGAGTCTGGGCCTCAGCGGCACCCTCACTGATATCAGCAGTAACGTTGTAAACCCAAGATCTGTCAGAACCGACGTTAGGCTTGAGAACAGATTCGGAAAGAACTAAATAATTGTTAGCAAAATAGTTACAGGTTTTGGTAGTAACGGGGATAACTTACTGTAGTGGTTGGCGCAAATCTTCAAGGTCTTGTCACGGCGCATGACGAGGCGAACCTTGCCAGAATCCTTGTGCTTCAAAAATCTGACATCACCGGTACCACGCTCCTTCCATTCCTTAGCCTCAGCATCATAGCGGAAAAGTTTAGCGCGGCTGATAATAAAAAGTGTTAGTATGATCTTCTCCTTAATAGTGGGAGCAATACTGCATAAGCACACTTACATCTTGTAAAGAACCTCCTCTTCCTCTTCGTTAGTCTTAACCTCAACCTTCTCAAGGTGAACCAAGGGCTCAAATTGAACATCGGGAGATTCAGGGGCCTCATCCTCGTCCTTGTTCTCGGTCTCTTCCTTCTTCTCTTCAGTCTTGGGCTTAGAGCCAAACATAGCAAAAGGGTTGGCACCAGTGGTGGAGCCAGAACCAAAGACACTAGACTTAACAGCCTCAGTGGCGCCAGAGGCGGTCTTGGTGACGGTTTCAGCGGCGTCGGAAGCAGCCTTGGTGGCAGTTTCAGTGGCGTCAGAGGCAGCCTTAGAGACAGTCTCAACGGTTTCCTTAACCTTGTCAGTGGCAGACATTGTACTAAAAAAAAAAGAGATAACAACGAGTAATTAGCAACACGCCAGTCTAATCAATCACAGTTAATGCTGAACCCATTGTTGATCCCTGAGAGATAATGCTTAGATTCTGGGGCCGACCGCTCGAGCCTAGAGTAGTGATACCACAAAAACAACAATGAATTCTTCATTAAGTAAAATTAAGTCTCTATATAAAAATACATACTTTAATATAAAGTGATTAGAAGATAGAAGTGTTGATGTTGATGAAGGGAAAGAGAAGGGAGGGAAGAGAAAAATCAACAAAAAAAAAGTGAAAGGAGAGAACAAGCCATTTCTATGGAATGGGAGAGAAGAACCACTACAAACGCAGTTAATTATTATGTGTTGTCATGGTAACAAAAAACAAATCTTAGTCAGGATGCCGACACGGCTTATATCAACTTACAGGTTTGGCACGTGATGCTATAGGTACGAAATGTGTCAAGCATTGCTTGAGCCAAATGACACCTGCAGTAAATATCTGGTTTTGTCCATGTTTTTGTTCAGCTCATGTTTGTGTTTAACTCCAAGTCAATAAGTGTCAACTGCTTGAAATAATTGATTTCAATTTATTATGCATTATGGGCTATTCAAAACATTTTCAAAAAAAAAAAAAAAATAAGTTTCATCATTAAAATATCTAGATGGGTAGATAGAAAATCTGTTTATTGCTCTAATATCTAGAAGTTACATAACAAAAATAAAAATAACAAAAGGATATGAAAAGAAGACTTATAGCTCTAACATTTATCTCAATGAGACTGACAAGGTAACGCTCTTAGCGCGTGTAGGGGGTTTTAACATTCGATGGCGCCGAATTCTAAGTTCCGCTAGGTTCAGTTTGTTCAAAACTTTAAATAAGGTCAAGACTTGTTATAGTGTGACAGATAAAATCCAAGGGTCCACCTTATAGGTGTACGAAACCTAGTAGATACAAATTAGTACACGCGGATCATGTTGCAATGTTTTATTTTGTGTGTAAGGTATGTAGATTAATCGGCAATACTCCTAAAAAGTGTAGTCTTGAAAAGCTTAGAGCACTTCTTCTGCAGACCTCCAGGTATGTCATAAAGACTTGCAAAATAACCCATGTATTTTTTATTTAATTTGATCTTTTCCACTTGAGTTGAAATTCAAATACTTTAAAGAATTAGAGACGGCTGGTACTTACGGAGAAGTGAACATCCAATATGTAGCAATACGAAGACAGCAATGTTTTGGACTTGTTGTTAAGTTGCTCTGAGAAATTATTGACCTAGTTGACAAGATGTTAATGCCCTCATTTAATTTTAAATACAAATGAGTTTACCTAGTCTATAAAATCTAGGAATTGAGTTGCCAAAATACTTAAGCAACGGACACTACGTGCCAATTAGTCCAAGCTAATTGCTATAGCTTGGTTCTATAATATAAAATTTTTGGTTTGATAAAACTAGATGCCCTCAATGTTACCTGCACTAAAAATTTATGAAGCAATTTTGCCGGGACAGATTCAAAGCGGCTCAGAGCTCACGGTAACAATGCAGTATAAAATTGCAATAGATATTCTTTAAGATTGTTAGTCGGCTTCAAGTCTCATTATCAGGCTCTCTCATTGAGTTAACATTTCACCTCGTGAGAAGACTTTCTGCTTAGTAAATAACCTCATCTACGGGTAATGGCACGCTACACCGTAGACTCATACAAAAATAGATATGGCAGTGTCTCGCTATGTAAGAACAATAAACATCCAGAAAAATAGGCTGATATCAAATATGAAATATAAACTTACATGTTAAATAGAAAAGTAAATAGCGCAAAGTTTAGAGACTATTGGGTATATTCACTGTTAACTTCTACCCTTCCAATCTACAGGAAAAAGACTGGTGGATCAGACTTTCTTCTCTCTTACCTCCCCCCTCCCCCTCCCTACCATGCTGCAATCAATTGAAATTGCTACACAAAATCTGAAGCAAATTTAGATCGTATTTTTATTGACTCGTATCGCTAGTGACTACAAGCTAATTGTATTTAAAGTCAGCGAAAAAAAAAGTGGTAGGAAAAATTATGCTTATTTTGGAATCATCGTGTCGGCACTAGTCTCAATTTAAAACTATTCTGTGACTACACCCTATCACTTTATTTGTTTTTTCTCGAAGGTTAGAAATTTGCTCTGTATCGCTTGTGGTACAGTAGATTTCATGGCATTAGTCTCGAATTTGGCTATAGACATAATCATATGTAGTCTTGAAATCTGGTTAAAGAAAAATTCCTGCAACAAGTGAGGAGTAACAAGATGCTTTTTTTAATAACCAGACAGACGATGATAGGTACTTCGTCTAATTTTATGTAATAAATATCTTGTATAGGCCTTGAGTGCGAATTGCATTTTGAACATAGGCACAAGTAAAAACTTATCGGAAATCTTATACCGTGTTTTTTTGAAACTCTAAAAATGCAAAGTTCAACCCAAAAAAAAAATCAGAGCCCCAGGTAATTGAAGTACCCGCTTTCCACAATTATGCCTAATTCTTTGTCAACGTATTTCTATGTCTCTTCCCGTAGTCAAGCAAAGCCTCAAAAATAAATCTAGTCGTACCTAAGAATTAAGTGTCAGGCAGGTTCGCAATTTATAAAATAAGAAAATATTTGAGTAGTTATAAATGTCTAGTGAAACTGAAACTTTCTTGATAAAAAAAAAAAAGAAATATCAAATAAAGATTCGAGTCGATGGCATACAGTACCGACGCTATAAGTTATAGACAAACTGTTGTGAGCCAGTTTTGTCATTCACGGCACTCAAAACAAAAGCTTTATCATCTTTTTGTAATCGGTATTGGCTCGTGGATAACAGAGAAGGATTGGATGAGCAAAACAGTCAAGTCAGCTAGTGAGATAGATCCTGACAAGCAAATATTGGCCTAGCACAGACAAAAATGTCGGTTAATTCCAGGCGGAGGAATACTACTGAGTCTTGGCTAACTATTTTGCTAGACTAGAAAGGAAGCTTTATTTCTAGTGCAACGAGCAGTATTTACTAGCAGTACTATAGTGTCTTATTCTTGCTAAAGTATAAAGGATTATAAAGTCAATTAGTATCAAAGATCAGTATTCCGAGGTCCTCGTGAAATCAATTAATCTTAATGAGCCTTCAACTGCCAAAGTTTGACTGCCAGCAAAAAAGTTGTGTGCATAGTAGATAGAGAATTATGTGTAGTGACGTATCAACATTAAAAACTGCAAATTGTTACATCAACAAGATGTATGGGCGACAATTTCATAGTGTTCACGCAATAATTTCGCATGAGCAATAAAATGTCAAAGTGCTGATATTTAAGACAGAGTAGAGTCGAGATTTAAGCTTCACATAAAAATGACAGAATGAATCCGCTTAGATAAAACTTTGTCTACGTTGTGAAATATCTCAGATAACATTTGCCATATGAGCTTGATCTTGTAATATTTAAATCAGAGGGAAAAAAAAGTGAAAGCTTTTATTTGGATAAAGGTGGAAGCTATTTTGAGTCACGAAGGAAAGGTTTAAAAATATTTACAGTAAGTCCAAAATGAACTCAGATTATTTGTGTTTGGAAAAATGAGCTGGTCTTAGAATTATGACTGACATATTCTCAAAATTAACTTGATGCTCATATCGCAACAAATCTTTGAGCAACTCAAATGATAAATGAAAAGAAGCATCCATCGATAAATAAAACTTTCACCATAATAGATTAAGTTTTCACCCAATTGGTAGGGTAATTTGTTTTTCTTCTTTTTACTCACTCTAAATTTGCTCCGCCAGTACTCGAGAAGAGCTTGACAATACATCAAACCTTCAACACATCATGCTATTGTTAAGTACAAGCGCAAAAGCGGGTTTGAAGAACCAGGTCAAAACTACTGCTGTTAGACTATTCAGCAACCATAGCCCTTTGGGTGCCAAAAAGGTAGTTGCTGATTCTGAACCTGTCATGTTAGGTAGACCAAGCAACAATCTCAAAGTATGTTCAATATTTTTCAACAAGAGCCAGACCATGATTTTTCGAATGTAGGAATGTTGTTGAGCTAATACTTTTTTTTTTTTTTTTCAAATTACAGGGTGGTATTGTCGGTCTAGCAAATGTAAGATTTCACTCTTCTTTTAAATCCAAGTTCACAAATATGGCTGTTTTGCCAGGGAAAAAAAAATTCCTGCCTTTTTTTTTTTAGCACTAACACTTTAAGAAAGGTTGGTAAATCGACATTTTTTCAGGCCATTACTCAATCAACTTTAGGTAATCCAGCCAACTATCCTTTTGCGACCATTGACCCTGAAGAGTCCAAAGTTATTGTACCTTCTCCGCGGTTTGACAAGCTAGTTGATGTTTATAAGCCTCAGAAGACTCTGCCAGCGACCCTGACTATTTTCGACATTGCTGGTCTGACCAGAGGTGCATCTAAGGGCGAAGGTCTTGGTAACGCTTTCCTCAGTCATATTAGAGCTGTTGATGGCTTGTTTCAAGTCGTTAGAGCGTTTGATGGTCAGGAAATTGTTCACATCGAAGGTAGCGTCGATCCTGTCCGTGATCTTCAGATCATTTCTGAGGAACTGCGCTTCAAAGATTTTGAGTTTGTCATGAAACATATGGAATTGGTCGAGAAAAAAGCACGGTCACAGGTCAAGTCTAAATCAGTTAAAGATGAGCTTGCAACTGGGAACAAAGTACTTGAACTCCTGGACTCGGAACGCAGAGTATTCAATGGAGAGTGGACAAACGACGAAGTCGAGATTATCAACAGCATGGCTTTATTGACAGCTAAGCCAAGTGTCTACATTGCTAATGTTAGCGAAGATGATTACGTCGATTATGTACTTAGTGGTTACAGTATCGAGGGCAACAAAAGATTAAAGGACATTCAGAAATGGATTGACGCAAATTCTCCTGGGGATGTTTTGCTCCCAGTCAGTGTTAGCTTAGAGGAGCGGTTGAACCAGATGGAAACTGAGGAAGAGAGGCTGGAAGAATTAGAATTACTAGAAGTACCCAGTGCACTCCCTGGCGCTATCGTGCAGCTCAGAAAGTCTCTTAATCTGATCAGTTATTACACCTGTGGCCCTATTGAGGTTCGCGAATGGACTATCAGAAAGGTAAAGAAAGAATCAAGTCGCATGACACCCATATTCAACAGATACTAACTTATATATTTTTTTTAAGGGAGTTAAAGCGCCAGGTGCTGCCGCTGTAATTCACAATGACCTGGCTAAAACCTTCATTCAAGCTCAGGTTAGCAAGTTTGAAGATGTAGTCAAAGCTGAAGGTAAAGATACTGTCCTAAAGGCGGAGGGAAAAGTGTTGCAGAAGGGTAAAGATTACGTTGTGGAGGATGGTGATGTTATTTACTTCAAGGTATGTGTGCTGAGTGCCTTTTTTTTAAACGCAGAAGTACTAACAAAATTTTTAGTCTGGCGCCGGCAAGCGATGAACAAATATGAATCAATGTGTACATAGACAAGTCTTGAGATATTTGATTAACGAGCGCATAGTGCTCTGTGTAAATAATTACTATTTTTTTTTTTTTTTTTTTTTTTTTTTTTTTTTTTTGGTTGTTTGCTTAAAAATCTGTTGTATGTTTACTGATGGTTGTGAGTTTCACAGCTGGTTTCAGGGTGCTTAAACTTTTTGAGGAGTGATATAAAATAACAGGCGTTTACCCCACACTCTCATCATGTACCCACTACCATCATATTCAAGTTCCATACCTTAAAATACCTAGGTCGATCTGCCGAGGCTAAACAAATGCTAAAGTTATAAAATGGACAAAGACCACGATATTTTTTTTTCTTTCTTTCTTTTTTTTTGTTCTTGTTTTCACTGGCCAACTTCATAGTAGTTTTATATCTTAAAGATTCGAAAGATTAAAAGCAAGAAATGACAATGCTAGCTCCAGCAAGTGCTACTTCTGGATTCTTCCAGCAACCACCCGTTTTGAAAAATCAATTTACAAGTGATTTGGCCCTGCAAAGTGCCTTAGAATGTAAGTCTGTTCCGAATCTCTTTAGTTCTGTTTTTTTTTTTTTTTGTATTTTATTTTGTTTTGTTTGTTATCTCAATGAAATTCCATGTTTCTTTGTACTAATATCAATATACGGTAGATTTTGTTCAAGCAAAGACTTTACAGAAAGCCCGAATTGAGCTAGAAGAGCTGGGTGAAAAAGTTTTGGATAAGCAGGTTTTTGAATGGGTTGAAGATGCAGAAACTAATTTGCCATATGTGATTCCCCAAGATCTGTTTGGTCATCAGAAAAATCGACTGGTCACTTCACAAGGCTGGAACAGTTTGAAAGCTTTTGGAATCCGAGAAGGGTAAGTGTGAATTATAGCGCGCAATGGATATGTTTTTATTCATTATCATTCATTATAGAATTGTTGCGACTTTTTACGAAAGAGAGTATGGCAGCTCCAGCAGAATTATTGGCTTTTCGAAAATGTTATTATTTTCGCCATCCGCAGCCATGGTTACCTGCCCTTTCGCAATGACTGATGGTGTTGCCAGGCTGGCCGAACTCTTTGGCCCTTTTGACAAGGGCGGTACCGATGTGTATGAACGGCTGACTAGTCGAGATCCCGAATTTGCGTGGACGTCTGGCCAGTGGATGACTGAGCGCCCTGGTGGCTCAGACGTGTCCAATACAGAAACTGTGGCTGCATACGACTCGGATAAACATTACAAGATCAATGGTTTCAAGTGGTTTTCCAGTGCAACTGATTCTCAGGTTTGTGCATTATTGGCCAAGGTCGAGGGTGATAATAACAGATTGACATGTTTTCTAGGTGATGTTGATCTTAGCAAAGTCAAAATCAATAGACTCAAAAAAAAGTTTGGCACTGTCGCAGTTCCTACGGCAGAGCTAGAGCTCCGCAACATGAACGCCGAGATGGTGGGACCATTGGGTAAGGGCGTTGCGACAATATCAACTGTTTTGAACATTACTAGAATCCACAGCTCTTTTGGTTCAATAGCATTTATGAGACGTGCGCTTCATATTGCTAAGCAATATTCGCTAGTTCGAAAAGTATTTGGCCGGCAGTTGAACGAAATTCCCAGTCATGTAAGCATCTTAGCGACCCAAGAGGTTCTTGCTCGGGGCTTGTTGGTTCTGGGTTGCTATGCTTGCAAGCTTGTGGGTGACCAGGAGTGTAAAGTACCACAGACAAAGCATGAGTACCAGCAGCTTTTGAGAGTCATTCCCGGTGTGCTCAAGGCAATCAGCTGCAAAATGGCCATTGCTTCCATCTCCGAATGTATGGAGGCTTTGGGTGGTGTTGGCTATCTAGAGCATGATGTTCAGTTTAACATTGCACGGCTGTTGAGAGATGCGCAGGTAAATCCCATTTGGGAGGGTACCACCAACACCCTTGCCAGTGATTTCATCCGACACGTTTGGAAAAACGGTACTGCTTTTACTGGTGCAGTCGACTGGTTCCTAGATAAGAATTTGAACAACCTTCCAAGACCCACAAGCAACCATGACCATCCAAACGTGTCTCTTTCTACTTCTGGTTTTGGACAATTATCGGCAAATAACGTTAAGAACTCGCTAGCTGATGATAAAGAGCTACTGACGGAATTAAGCAAGAAAATTCGCAGCGATTGGAAAGTACTGCAAATAGAGTTGGCCGAAAGGAACGAAGGCATGGCAAGACAGTTCATTTTTGAGTTTGGCCGAATTGCTATTGCAGCCATGCTTATCGGTAGCGCCAACAAGAACCTGGGTCAAGCAGAGTATCTCGAAACCGCAGCACGTTGGGCCGTGGATGATATTTCGGCATACACAAAAAAGCGCGACGTCAACACGTTTTACAGGAATTACAAAAAAAGCATCAATCAATGTGAGTATTTTTTTTTTTTTTAAATCTTAAATGACGTTGAATTAGTTCAATTGAAACGGCAATGACGAAGCGTGGCTTCGGCTGACGTTTTCATTGAACTAAAATCATGTGCAACTAAAGAAATATATATTTTTTTGCTAACAAAAAGCTGCTTTTTTTGTTTTTGTTTTTGTTTTTGCTTTTTTCATACAATTCACAGTTGATATTGATAAATTAGTTGTTTATGGTCCAGTGCTGGATAAGGCAAAGATTTAAAAAGCACTCAGAGATAGCAATTTTATTTTTTATTTTTGGCAGGGGAAGGCAACCATACAAAAAAAAAAAAAAAAAAAAAAAAATAATAAAAATAAAAATAATTACCACATTAAAAAAATTAAACAAAAAAAAAAAATATTATTACAAAAAAAAAAAAAAAAAATAAATTTAAAAATAAAATTAAA
>JAKUCA010000598.1:0-11947 GCA_030567025.1 Geotrichum europaeum | reverse complement strand
TTATTTTTATTTTTGTTATGTAACTTCTAGATATTAGGACAATAAACAGATTTTTTATCTATCTATGTCGGCTGTAATTTGTAAAATCGTTGTAGTTAATCAATTCCTTTTTTTTTTTTTTTTTAAAAAAAAAATCTTTCTTTTCTAGCTATGGCTCAGCAAGAAAACTGAAATTTTTTGGTCACAAAAAAAGAGTAAATAAATAAAAACAAAAAAAGATTGGACAGGCAAATAAAATTTCATTTTCCATTATTTAAAATTATAATATTGAAATAACAGAAGTAATCTTTTACTCCTTCAAATTTTTAACGGTTCCATTTCTAGACGACCAGAAATTATTATTCAAAGTCAGACCGCTTCTAAAATGAGCTTCTATCACCTTTGCTTGAGATTCAAATGTTAAATTGTATGCAAGTTAGAATTTAAGAAAAATTACTGCATAAAATTATTCACATGGAAGCTGCTTTATATCCTACTACTTGTGATTTCTAGGTGCGTTGGTTAAGTACAATTTCTACTTCTTGCCACAAGCAGTATAAAGCTTAATTCTGAGAGCTCAAATTGTTCAAAAGCTGGCTACGCTCAAGTACATCATACTTTGGTAACTAAAAGTTTGTACTTTATAAGTTAGCCAGGAAAACAATGAACTGAAATGGCACACGGCATATAATTTTAGATTTGCTTCAATACACACCATTCAAGGCAATTCAATTTCTGACTGATGTTTAGGCAAGATAAAATTTAGAAACAGCTCAATTATTTTTTTTTCACAGATTATTGCTATCTCACAATGATGCTAGCAGTTGATAGCTGATAAGTTTAAATGAAAAAGTTTTTCAAATTTCAGGATATGGCCAGGTTGTGTGCCTATTAGGGTCTCAAGAAACAAGCAGTTATTAAAAGGCACAACTCCACCCTAGAAGAAATCTAGGGCCTGAAGAGGTCAGAAAGAATCAGAGATCACTAATGATCTTAAACAAAGCATGAAAGCTGAAGTTAGAGCAGCTTGGAAATCAATTCACAACGCCGACACCAAAGGCAGCTTTTACAGAAAGTACACCAGACCTGGATTATATGGGGACCCTGGCAACAACAGCCTTCTCCGGAGCGTCATGGCCAAAAGCAAACTCACACACTTAGCAGAGTGAAACAGTTTAGATATAGACACAGTGCCTTGGGATGGGAGTCTCAAAAAAAAATCACAGCTGCGAATACGGTCAGCCTGAAACGGCTGATCACCTCCTGAAAGTCTGCGCTCTATGTGAGTTTGGACGTAGATACCTGAGTGAAATCTTTCCGAAACTTGACCCCAGTGGTTTTTTTTTGATAGCACAAAGGACATTTAAGCGGTAATCGAGTTTCCCTATTCACTACCTCATCCACTTAAGGGATAGTTAGCTTAGCAGCATAGCTTGTCAAGGTATTACCAGCTTGCCCACTGAGATACACAAAGTGCAGTGGCAATCTCAAAGGATTTCCCTTGACAAATGGACTGAGTCCGTAAAGAATTTGGCGCCATCAAATATCCAAAGCCGAAATAACTGTTAGGGCAACCGCTTAATCAGTCTTGTCAAGGCAAGTGTTTCAGAATTAAGTATCTTCCTTTTAAATCCTTGTTATTTTATTTAATTTTTTTAATTTTATTTTGTAACATTTAGATATTGAAAAAATAAACAGATTCATTATTATTATTGAAGGCGCAACTGTCAAACTGTCACTACTGATTGCGCCCAAGCACATGAAAGATTGCCAAAGTTTTAATCTTATCTGGACTAAAACATCTTTTTTCATGAGTTTTCAAAACCACTTTCAATCAATAATGATTAGCAGATTATTGAACCGAGTTGATTTAGTTAAGAGGGACCAGCGTACAGCTAACTACTACCGTACATTCTGCGAGCTGCACTCAGCGTGCGTGATAGACCTAGCTCTGTAGATAGCACTAAATCAGTGTTCATTTTGCGCAGTCTGAAAATTATACAGTTTATTTCTTTTAGTAGTATTATTTCAATCTAATGTTGCGTGAACGCATCGCAGCTTGTAAATCACATCTATTTTTTAAACCCTGGAATTTGGACAATATCCATGTTACTCTGATAATCACTTTTTTCTCTGTTTTTTATAAAAATTTCTCAACTTCATCCACTTCAGCCTAGTCTACATGAGAATTTTCATAAAAGATAGGCTTAGAGGGTTACAAGCACATTCTATGGTAGCAACTAGTCGCTGCTGCACCAGTACCTACGCTCGCTAATTTAAAGTACTAGTGCTTTGTAGCTGCGTTTTGTGAATTGCTAATTGAGAAATAACCGTCGCAAAAAAACAGTTGAATATGTGAACCTGACAATCATGGAGACTGCAAATACGCAGACACATGCACAAAAAAGTAGGTGACGGGTACGATGGCACAACCAGAATTACTTTATTTGTAGGTATCAGGCAATTATCAAAAAATAAAAAAAAAATAAAAAAGAAAACAGTTCAGTTTTGTATTTTTTTTTCCGCTTGGTATAAGTCCATCAGTGAAAGTAAAAAACCGGCTTGCTGACTGCGCACACGGCAGCAGCTTTTGCAATTCATTTGCTTTCAACAGACTAGAGGCACATGAATTGCCCAAGCCAAGTGTTTGAACATTTTGAAATCTGTAAAATTTAATTAATTAGTAATAACGCTCCTCATTGTATACCAATGCAAGAATATGACTTGTGATTCAAAGCGATACACTATATAAAATTCATAGCTAGCGAATTTAGCTAAGTCTTCATTTTCGACTGCTGACAGCTTTGATTACCATAAAAAATCATTTTAGTATCTAGACTTGATAGATTCCAAAAGTCTCCAAAAAGAAGTTGGACAATTGCTAGATTTATTTCTTCCGTTATTTTTAGACCTCAGTAATCCTGCCAGCTCTAATAAAATTGTAACGGTGAATTTCAAGCTAGTATTTAAATAAATTTTGTGCAAAAGAAGATCCAAGTATAGAATATAGTGGCCTCTTGACACGAAACACAATTCAACCATACATATATCTTTTCGGTGCCTCATCAAACAAAGAAACCCCTTTACCGACAGCCTTGCAACTATTTTCTATGACTCAAAAAATTACATATTGTTGACTATAGCTTGACTTTCTTTCCATCAAACTTGCTGGATTGTCTGGCATTGCATTTCAATATGTGAAATTTTCATCACATTTCGTTGCAGCAAAATTCAGTCTTTCTGTAAATTTAATCACTCAATGAGCTTTGGGCGTAAATGCGTGTACTGGAATTTTTACTCTACTAAACTGCGCAAAATAATCAGCCACTTAAATAAATGGCATAAAAGCTATGGCTGGCGCAGACTAGTGCGCCAGAATTGCGTGTTGGTGTAGGCCCTATACAATTAAATCTGAAATGGTCTAAGGAGGCGTCATCAAATATTTGAAAACACCCATATGCGTAGAAATATCCATAAAGATGGCTGCTTTTTTCTATCACTCGGTTTTTAATTTGAGAAAAATGTGAGCTCATGCTAATTTCAAAAAAAAAAAAAAGATAGCACTATTTGGTTTTTGCACAGACTTAGAAAACAGCGGTCATCAACGAGTCCTACAAATCAATCAGACTGTGATTTTTCAAGTTAATGTGCGCCATTTACTTGAGTATCGACACTATCGCTGATCACTTATGTTGTATTTTATTCTGATGCTTGTGTATGTCAGTATTAAAAAATATATATATATATTTTCATCTTTTAGCGTGTTCTATTTATTTATCTATCTTCTGCGACAAAAGATATTGAAGACATGTAGTTAAAATATATTTAATTAATAAGCTTTTAAGGCGCTATTGGCTATTGTTGATCTGGAATTAAGATCCTTTAAAAGATCTGTTGAGTTTCTAAGAAGTACAATTTGTTTCAAATTCTAACTTGGTATGTTTCTCGGTGAAAAGCCTTTACAATTGATCTTTGAAAATAAGCAACATTGCAAAATCTTTTATTAGCTTATTTTTTTTATTCATTACTCAGTCAAATGGCACGATTTGAGATTAATGAGACTCGAAATGTTTTCAAAGTTCCCATTTTGGCGTTGAGTTTGACGCTGCCAGATTTAGATTACCAATAATCGACATATTATTTTCCTGCTGCGGCCCTGCCAATTTCTACAACCAGCATGATATTGACAGCTTTTTGACACATTTTAATCATATATACTGGGCAGTTTATATTAGTATTATTTCCCATTTCTTTTTTTCTCATATTTAAAATAATGGCGCGATCTATGACAGGACATCAGTCACCGTTATGACCTGTCTTTGAGTTCTTAGCATTCAAAGATTAAAACGTCAGGCTGGTGGACCTGCAAAGTGAAGGACCATACCAAAAAATTTATCTTAAAGCAACATAAAAAAAATAAAAAATAATAATCCTTATACTGAGCTAAAAGTATGTTTTTTGTGCAGGACAAAAATAAAAAAGAGAATGCATTTATATGGGGCAGTTTTGAGTTAGATGTGAGAAACATCACATCTGCCATATATTTAATTACATATAGATATAAGCAATCATCAATGACAAGAATAGAAATTTAACTGATTAAACGATGATCTCAAGAGCGCAAATTTGCTAACAGGCAGAAGTCGGCTGGTCATTTAGCTAAAGTGATTTTTTTGACACCCTTGATGAAAAATTTGCTTTTGAACGAAAATTACGAGAAACGTAGATTGAGATAGCATGCCATTGAAACTACAATTCGCATTTCTCAGGTGCATTTTTAGTAAATGGTTACAATAAATCGTCATCATAGCAGATAAGTTATCAGGTGCATCTCTGTGATAAACAAAAGCAAAAAAAAGAAAAAGAAATAAGCCTTACAGAGCAATCGCTTTTATTCTTTTATTTCAAAGCTGAAAACAAGGAGGATCTTCCCTTTCAGGAGCTTTTAACATCTTTTATGTATCTTACCATCGCTTTTGCCTGACATGCGTGCTAAGACACCTATCAACAGGCCTTGTGAGCAGCTAAGTAATATGCAGTCTTAATTTTTCTAAGGTCACTATTTGACCTTATTTTTTTTTTTTGTAAATCTGTTTTTATTCTTGCTTACTTAGCTTCATATACTGAACAATGTGGATTATACAGTCACCTACTTCCTCCCTATTCCCAGCATTTTGCCTCGTACCAGAGCGAGATCTGAGTTGCTCAACGTCTCTCTCGTACCGCCCCGTGTCGAGTTTTATACAGCTCTACCTGTATCTATTTGACCTTATTTATTTTGTGAATACTTAAAGGTACTTAGCTTTGCTATTCAGCATTACAAATAATATATGGACAAGTCAACGAAGTTGATCATTGTAGAAGACTTTGGGAGTTAGACTGTTGGTTCATACTATTTTGCTAAAATCTGCAACGACAATCTAGTTCTGCTAAATAGTTTTGTTGAACAAAATATAACAATATGGTTGATCAGACTTAAAATTTTAAGCAAACTAAAAAAAAAAAGCTGAGATTTACAAAATATTTTTACTTTTATTTTTATTTCTCATTTTTTTTGTTGTTGTTGTTGTTGTTGTTGTTTTCAACTAGAAATGTTCAAGTATTTGTCCATGTGAGAATATGCCCAAATCAACTGATTTCTGTAGGAAGGGTCACTACTACTGTTGCTGTTGCCACTACCAGCGCTGAGCAGATATCAGAAAAACAATTTTGTAAAAAAAAATTCACACGCGCAAAAACATGGACAAAAACTGTTATTACATCTGAACTATCTAAAAGACTTCAGACCCAAACTCGCCAAATGAAAGCGTAATGTCACGTAAGCAGAAGCATCGCTATGGATGTGTCAGTCACCACGCGTAGTGCACGCAAATCTACTGGGTGAGGTCCAAAACTACTAAACAGTGGAGCCAAAGTCCGACTGGGTATGATTCACAAATCCTATTTTTGCGGGCTAAATTTGAACAAAGAAGTAGGAGGGAAGGGAGGAGGGAGGAAGGGAAGGGGGGGGGTTAAATCTTGACTGAATTTCAGAGTTCCATTTTGTCAGAGCACAGCAGCCGACGAGTAAGCCAATTAGTGAGCTGTGAGTTGAAAACAGATTTTACTTTCCACTGCTTGAATTTTAGTTATCTGGTGGTTTTATCTGGTGGGTTTCATAGCTTTTTACGTGATAATCATCAAGCCTCGCAGATAATCTCACACTTTGCCCATTTAGCTTTTAACGCACTGTGTTGTTTTCTTTCTATTTATTTGGTATGTCTTATTCCGTTGACGTTTCGTTCTCACGTTAACTGTCATTTACAAGATCGCGAGTTTTTGCTGTGGCTGGTCGCACATGCATTTCTTTACATTCCCGCCTTTCGGTCGTTACTGAAAGCCTGCCAGAAGGAGGCGTTGAATCTAGACTCACAACTTGGTTATATGTTGTATCTGTAATATTAGCGCTGGATCTCCATTGTTCTAGGACGTCTACGGTCTCTATATAAAAGATACGGTCATCAAGCATGCCCCCATAGTTTAGTGTTAATGTTTCTCTTCTCTTGATTACACCTTTCAACCTCCTCTGATTGATGTTTGCCGATTGACCGCTAATCTTCTAGAAAAACGAGTTCGACCAGGATTGCTTGCACATCATCGCCATAAGATTCTAGGGTTTTCAGCTCGCGGCTATCTTTGATCTCTGTGAGCCGTGTGGAGAGTTTGTATTTGGGCTGTATACTTCAGCGCTACAGCCAAAGGATTAACAATATACCGCCGCACAATGGCCCATATCGAACTAGTCGAAATTTAATCTAATCGCCTAAATTTAAAATTAAGGGTTTTAGCATTTTAGCATTTGGGAATTCGAAATGGTATGTATCCTTCTACTGAATTTTCAGTAGAAATTCTTATTTGTACCCGTTTTTCACTGATTCCGTATGGTTTGCCTCTCTATAGCATTCGAGGTGAGGTATAGGTGCTCGAGTCGAAGCCCATCAAAAACAAAAATAGGTTTACAAAAAAAAAAAAAAAAAAAAAAGAAAAGCAGAGCAAAATCGCCCTACAATGTGAGTCCCAGTTGAGAGATTTTGATGATCACCATGGGTGGTGCTGTCAGCCCTTATGATTACCTTCGCAGTGCTGAGCGCTTAGGGCAAGGCTTGTGGCGGCGGCTGGATAAAAAACAATTGCAGTATTGACTGCGTACAAATCATAAACGAGTATCATAGGTAACTTTGAGACACTCACGTCTGCACTCGTCCAAAAACCGTAGAATCTGAATTTAGAAAAAGGTCATTGTATTGAGAGTAGATGAAGTTTGAGCATGTCTACAGATGGGCTGCGGTGCGCAAAAAGGGTGACTTTGGATAGATAGATAAAATGAGAAATGCACCTGAGCTTTGATTTTTTTTGTCATTCTGTGGCACTGATGGTGATACCAGAAGAAAAATGTAGGGTTGTGCGTAACCGTATGGGAACTTGTGTTTCTGCTGCTGTTGCTACTGCTCTTGGTGATGCTGGGCATGTGTGCAAGCAGCGGCAGGTACAGCTGGCAAAATAACATTCAGAACTACTTGACTGACATTAGCAAATGAGGGAGAGCACGCAAAAAGGGGGCGGCATCTCTGGCATAGCGACAACGACAGGACCGAAGACTACAATTTTAAAGCAGCCTAATGGTCATATTCATTCTGTGCAGTTGTACCAGGGCC
This sequence comes from Geotrichum europaeum, assembly GCA_030567025.1. Taxonomy (NCBI): domain Eukaryota; kingdom Fungi; phylum Ascomycota; class Dipodascomycetes; order Dipodascales; family Dipodascaceae; genus Geotrichum; species Geotrichum europaeum. The sequence goes on along the minus strand of JAKUCA010000598.1, from coordinate 4,274 downwards.
ACGAACTCTAGGAATTCATGAATTCAAAAAAGTCCAAGAAGCCTGTTCAAGAGGCCTGTCTGTTTGAAATGAAAGCTGATTCAACACTTTTTTTTCCCTTACTATCGCAGATTTCGTCGAAAATAACAACAACAAAAAGCAATTAAAGCACCTGATCCCATACGGGCAGGTACCTACCTCACAGACCCCAGTCAAAAAAAAAAAAACACCAACAACGACAACAATAACGAATATCATGCATTCTCATTCGGCGAGGAATGAAGAGGGGGTATGCATATTTGTGAGTATGCGTGTGAGATGAGCACGCGGGAGTGAGAGCTTCTTGAACATAGCAAAAAACGTTATGGCTTAGGAAACTTTACTGGCCATATGTTGTTCCGATGGTAAATCTTGGATCTCTAATGATTTTTAGTTTGCTGGTTCATTGGGCGTTTAACTCTTTGATGTTATGACTCTCTAGCTTTTTTGTTTTTTTTTACTACCACTCTGAATATAAAGCTCTGTTTGAGGAGTGATGACGGTTTCTTCTTTTACTGTGTTAAACGTGCAGCCGCATAACAACAGAACTGGGCAGAGTTTTTACTTGTTTGAGCGGCGTTTTTACGAGATCGGATGTAATTTCGCGAAGTGCAGACAAAACGACAAGAGAAAAAAAATATTTTTCAGCAATTTTTCGCTATTCCGTTTTTGAACTAAACCAACGTTTCTTTTTTCTTTCTTTTCTTTTTTTTGATTTTGTCTTTAGGTCTTCAGTTTGTGCCTGGAATGAAAAAAAAAAAAAATGAATGAAAAAAAAATGAATAAAATGTCAATACAAAACACAATAATAAAGAATTCTTCAGGAACTTCAGGACATCCCCATCGGTCGTTTCTCTTTTCTTTTTTTTCTTTTTTCTTATTTTTGTCAAAAAAGAAATTTTGTTTCTTCAATTCATAAAAACAATCCCTCTTCTTTCTCTTTTTTCTACTTTCCTCTCCATTTTTTTTTCTTACTCTCTTCTTTTCCTCAAGTTCTCCTTTACAATCTTAAAGGAAAAGCAGTCAACTTCCATCTCTATATTTATTGCAATGCATCTTCAGACCGTCGGCGCTGCCATCAGTCTTGTCATGGACGACAACTACCATCGCAACTTGGACAGTTCAACTTCGCTTACCATTGACGACAACAGCACAACCACCACGGCTTACTCCTTTCACGAAGACCTGGACGACATTTTTTCTAGCTTGTAAGTTGGTCAGGTTTTTTTTTTCATGCTAATTACTTTTGTTCTAACACCTATCACAGTGATGACACCGACGACTCCAACTCTTCAGATTTTGATAACGACGACAAAACAAACACAAGCATACGAAGCATTCTAGACTCTAATTTTTTGCTTAAACGCCAGCAAAAGGCCGCTTATCTTGCAAAGGGCGATCAGAAGGCTGTCCGTACGCCATCAGCTCTCTCAAACACCGACTCGGCCACCACCTACAAATCCAGCCGGGCCAACAGTCTTGAGTCAACTTTTAACATCAAAAAAACAAAAACAACAGAGGCATCGGCGCCAGAATCAGCACTAGTAACCATCACAATAAATGCATCCGAAAATTTCAAATCTGAAGCCAATGACATCCCCGACACCAACAACGACACTGAGAGTGTGCATAGAGAGGACGACGGTATTCCCGATGATGACGACCCGCTGAAACCGGCTAGTAACACCACCAACGACACAAATCCAAGTGATAGTCTTCTAGGCCATCGCCAACGTAACCATACATTCTCTTCCTTTCATCATATAAAGAACTCCCTCTCAGGTAGCACTATGACGGTGTCCGAAGATCATGAAGTTCCGCCTGTGCCCAAGTTTCTACACTCCCCTTCATCTCTAAGCTCGCTTAAACAAGATTCCGTAAATAACCACCCCCGCAAGCCGTCGTTAGGCGTGCTGCTGCCATTCCCAAGTCCGCCCGCATCCGGAAACTCTACCAGCAGCGGTACAAACAATATTAAAGGAATTGAATCGCCCTCATCTTCTGCCAATGCCGTCATGTCGCGGCGTACAAGCATCTCCCGCATATTTAACGTTGGCCGGTCCAAGAAAACACGCAGCAACAGCAAAACAAATGGCACCAATGCGCAACCTTCGTTAACCCTTTCGACTCTCCGCAAAAACTCCATTGCTGAGTCAATAGAAGAAACGCCGATTGTGCTGCAGCAACAGTACTCTGCAACTGGCAAAAACGTGCCCGTTGCGTCACCGGCCTCGTCTACCAACCGTTTCCCGCACTTTCACAAGCCAACTTCCATGAATGCAAGCAACGCTAGCAATAATGTAGAGTTTAAGAACCCCTTTTCAGATTCACCTGGCAGCAACACTGCGAGTCTACAGGCTATGACTGATGGTGCTGGCACGCCCTTGCCGCTGCCGTGCAAGGTCCGTAAGAGCAGCTGGTCAACAATTGGCAGTAGCAATCCAGGCAGCCCCCGAACGCCAACGTCAACGTCAACCATTTACCCGCACCCAATTATGATCCAGAGCAGCAACAGCCGCAAGAGCTCGGCCGTACTTGAGCCCGTCGTGCCGGCCGCTGGTGGCGGCGGCCCCCCTGCTACAGAGCATGTTTCATTTTTCAAGAACACTTTTTCAAAAAAATCCAAGGTGTGGTGATGCATGCACGTAGTCCACTGCGCTCTGGAGTCTGGGATTTTTCTTTAACGCAGCATGTACATTGGACCCGGTTCACCCGTGGCCCCCTTATTTTATTATTTTAATTTTCCGTCTTTCATTGGCTTTATTTTTCATTTTTATTTTTTTTTCCATCTGTTTTTATCGTATTCTATTAATCGTAATGTGTATTATCATACGTTTTTTTTTTACTCTGTATTGTGATTCCACACGCTGATGCTTTTAAACAAATAGTCTACATGCCTATAGTATGGAGTCACTGGTGAAAATCTTGACAGTGCGCAACCACTGATACCATCACTATGAAAAGAGACAGAAAAACGAGTTTTTGGCGCCCTCTTCTGGAAATTTATTGTTGACAATTTTTCAAAAACCTGGATCTTGTTAATCATTATCTGACCTGACCTGGCCTGAGCTAAAAAAAAAAACAAAAACATTCTTGCCCAAAAAAACAGATTCTAATGTTTACCGCATTTGGGGGGAGCGCTAACGCTCCAAATGAGGTTTAATTATCAGACTAAAAGTTAAAAATCAATCTAGACTACTGAGGCCACTGAGATAAAGCCCACGGCCTAAACTTTAGACTACAAAGAATCCGCTCTCAGAGGTTCCATACTGCGTAAAAAGTCTAGGCTCTTTGACAATCTGGATTGCAAGACCTAATCATTCGACCAGATTGACGAGGCTCTGAGAACCTAGGGATTTCAGCTGACACTAAATGAGATGAGCTAATACCAATCCTAGCATTTTGCTATCAGAGTGAAGAAGAGATGAACAAATCGATACCATGCAACGACCCGGCTCAGATATTGGTCTCCACTGATGTACTTGGTTTTTCGAAAATTTTTGGCAAGCTTGCTGTTTTGGCCCATCTGGTGGCCAACTTGTAGTAGAGCACGCATGGCGCTCTGCAGTGATATATGGGTTTTATTTATTTATTTTTCTTTGGAAATGATTGCAACTGGCGGTCTGCATTTGTTGGCAGCAACTTTTGAGACCAATATGGTCTTTTTCACCATGAGAAACAACATCAGTTTCAGCAATATTACTGACTGATTACTTTTTTTTTTTTTTTTTGACAGCTGCTGCCTCCGATTTGAAACTTGCAGAGAGAATTTGGCTGATGGTTTACTTGCGGTGCAAAGGCTAAAATTTTGAGCGGCAAACAAATGCCTTGAACGCTGAGAGTCAAATAATATTATTATTTGCATTATTATTTGGCATGCGAGCATGCATTTGAAAAGGAAAACTCTCTTAAGTTGCCAAATTGGAAAACCAAAAAAAAAAAAAAAAAAAGCCCAGCTCTTTAAGGAGACCAGATGTCCAATATTTTTACATACACTATTGAGCAATGTTGGCTAAAAGACTCCTGGCATACTATCCTTCTTATCTAAAAAATTTTAATTGGATTCCAGACTCATTCTCTTTCCAGGATTGATTCGGGCTATACGGCTGGATTTCAGCCCTGGTCACCAGTGGCTGATGAAAATCCTGAGTTACAACAATAGCTTCATTCACGTCTGCACGGGAGATGTAACCCTTTCCTTTTATTATTATTATTATTATTATTATTATTATTATTATTATTATTATTATTATTAT
>JAKUCA010000597.1:0-11952 GCA_030567025.1 Geotrichum europaeum | reverse complement strand
TCTTCACAAAGGTCTTCTTCTCCATGCCATTTCGAAAAGACAAGAAATTTTGAAAAAAAAAAAAAGTCAACACTTTTCCCCAGATTTTACCATTCACTCAACATCCTCCATACCTACCAAAAAAAAAAAAAAACAATCGTGAAAAAAATTGAACTCAAAACTCATATTTTTATTTACAAAATGTTGGCTGTTTATATTTACAATTTACGTCCAATCTCTGGTACCAGCGCGGACAAGCTCAAGAACCTGCCAGCCCTTGGTTTCAGGATCTTCGATATTCTCGGGTATCCTCGTGAGAACCATGGCGTAGGTGCTCAATTGGATGTGGTCCTCCATACCGGCAACAATCTCGTCAGTCTTGACGTTCTTGTACATGTGGATCTCCTGGGCTCTGCAGCCAATGACATATACGGGCACATCGGAGGGTGGAAGAAGCTTGGCTGACAGGATATCAACACCACGGATATCCAAAACACGGCCAGCAGAGTACAAGTTTGCCTCTTTGTACTGCTTGGCGTTGGCGGCCCAAATGTTGAAGGGAGCTTCGGACAACCATGACTTCAAAATGTCGCTATCACCCTTGACATAGGCATCCAGGACCTCGGGAAGAATGTAACCACGGACATCCTTAAGGAACTCCTCCTGGTTAAATGTGGGATCAAGCTCCTTAAACAAACGAACGACTCTGGCGCTCTCAGTCTCCTCAAAGAAACCACCAATCTTGTCAGTGATAGAACGCATGGTAGAAACAAATCCATTCTCAGATTCCTCATAAGCATTCTGGAGATCACTGATCTTGCGGCCGGCCGCGGAGTTAGCCTTGAATTTGTCCCAGGACTCTCTCCAGCTCTCCTTGACCTCAGAGTTCTCGTGCACAATGACGTTTTGACCCGCCTCGGCGTTCTCCTTCACGGGCCTCCGCTTAATTCCAGTCTTAAGCTCTTCCTCAAGTCTCTTCTTCTCCTCAAGCTCACGTCGCAGTCTTCGCTTGGTCTTGTCTTCGTAGCCACCGTATCTCATACTACTGCCATCATCAATAACCTCTTTAACGGACTTGTAGATCTCAGTCTTTCTAATAGGTTCAGTAGCTTTGTCGACGCTGTCAGCGGTGTGGGAAACGACATCTCTGGTAGTCTTCATAACCTTGGAATCCCAGGTGGCGGAAGCAACATTACCAACAACTTCACCAGCCTTCTTCAGGGTTTGTCCAGTAACAGAAGAAGCGGTGTTAGTACCCTCTTTAGCCTTATCATAAGCTTCCTTGGCTCTTTTGTAAGCGCCGCTCTCGGCCATCCGGCCAGTTTCGTCTGCCAGAGCCTTGATGTTGTTCTGGAGTTCGTCACTCTTCTTCCATTCAGTCTTGAAGGTCTCGACAAAGACTTGGAAGGGGGATTTGTCGGGATCGGGGCTGTTTTGCTGTTGTTGTTGCTTCTGCTCAGACTTTTTTTCATTATTTGCCATTTGGGAAGTGTGAAAGGCTGAAACCGAAGGCCGGCCAGCCCGTCTAAGGGCCGCCTGAACCAACAAACGGGATTGATTCTTTTGAAGTCTCAACATAATCAAGTAGAAGGAAGAAGTGCCCGGTCTACTTTGATGGGATTGGTGAGTTTCAGATGGTGATAAAGAGAGAGAAAAGAGGAGAAGACAAAAGAAGAAAAATGCGAGGAAAATAAAAAAATTTGAAAAAGTGAAAAAAATGAGCCATTACATTGGCATTGTCAGTCACAGGGTTAGGTCACATTTCTTATTTCTTATGTAATGCATATGTAATAGTTATGTAAACAATAAGTTAATCTATGTGTGTATCTTTTTTTTTTTTTTTTTTTTTTTTTTCTGCAACTCCAAGAAATGCTCAGTTGCAGCTTTTGAACTTTTCTCTGTTGCGATTCTTACACCCACCACTGATCCAACAATCCCTATCGCAACCGCCTGAGCAGCACAAGTAGCCCTCTTGCAGGCAATAGCAGTGCTATCTATTTATATCTATAACTTTTGATTTTTTTTTACACCCACTCAGGAATGGGCACGCTGAATCTCCAGCCATTGTGAAATTCTTTTATTTCTCTTTAAATAATGGATCATGTCCCTCCAATATCTGTAAGTAATGAAGAAATGAAATGATTGAAAGAAAAAAAATAAAATCGGTTTCTAAGCTGGTTCTAACAATTTTAGGAGTCTCAGAAAAACTCATATGTACAACATGCATATCAAACTTCTTACAACTCCTATGCCATGTATGTATCTCGCTTTTAGATACTATAGTTTTTGTCTAACAATCTCTCTTAGGCCTTTTCAAGAGCAGGCCGAGTCGTACCAATATAACACATTTAATCATTCTTTCGATAGCGGACCTGAACAGTACAATTTCATCAACTCTTCTTTCGAGCAACAACAGACTCCATTTTCTGACTCGGGCATCACGCACTCTCCTAAAGAGTACTCTTATTGCCCAAAGTTAATCACTTTCTATAATTCAGACGGCAGCTCGACGCAAATGTCCAATGTTTATCTTAGACTCAAAGTTGATCTTGATCTTAAAATATATTGGATGGTTTTCACAAGTGAAAGAACCTTTCCAATTTTTTTGTCGGACACTGCTTACTCGATTTCAACGACCCGTCTATTGCTTCACTTCACTCCGCGACAAATTGATTCTAGAAACTTATGTAGGTGCGACTGCCTTTTTTCGACTATTGAAGAAATAAACCACTGTTTTGACACTTATAGTCATTTTCAATCACTAGCTCAAACTACATCTCAAGGATCCCATAACTTGTTTTACAATAACGAATCGCTGCCATATACACCAATGCCATCATATTCTCAACCATTCTCACAATCATTTACTGTTACTCCAGAGTATAATATGTCGCAATATATCGGATTCCAATCTATGCCCTCAGTGTCAAATATTGTTGAAGGTCAACGGCTACTTAATCTTCCTGAAATAAACCAACATTCAACAGATCACTCATTTTCAAACATGAATCAAAGCAGTATTTTTACTGAAAGTACCGAGCCTGAGGAAAAAATAGACCCTTTGATTTCTCAAAGGGCGCAGTCGGCGAAAAAAAGCACGGTAACAACGTTGAATTTATCATCGAAAGGGCCATTTCTATCTAAGCCTTCTAAAACATCATTACCAGTTGATGACTTATTTCACAGGATCAATCGGCTTTCAAAAGACCCAAACAACTCTGTGGATTCCGGATTGCAACTGGCAGGGTCCAAAAAGTCTGACGACAACTTGCTTGCATCTAAGTCAATCGAGCCTACTCCTGATTTCACAAAAACCATAAATGACCAAAATTTGCATTCTTCTATTTCCACTTCTAATGTTGTCCAGAAATCATCGTTGGAATTTTTAACCAATATTGTTTCTCCAAATTTATCAAACGATAAGTTAGAAAGAACTCTTCAACAGAATGATGCTGGATTCAAGAAAGCGCCGACAAATTCTAAGATTCAATCAACTCAGCAAGCTCGAAAGGCTCACATGGTTTTAGAACTTCCACTTAATCATCCGACAAAACAAGTGGTAAATGATATTAACAAGTTACCGCGCGCGAACGCCAATGAAGAGGTTTCAAAAAAACGGAAACTTTCTCATGCTAACTCAAGTACCAGTAAATTTGTCAAACAAAATGAGGACTCACAGAGAAACTCTCTCGATAATTTGATTGACGGGTTTGCTAGTCCAGCTGGTGACTATAACTCCCTTTCTCATGCTGCTAATTCTTTAGGCTATAATGGCCAAAAACATTACATGTCCCCGAAACCACTTACGGGAACACATGTCATGAATTCCCACTTTGCCATCAAAGGAAAATCTGTACGACTGACAGATGAAGAGAGGATGCGAGCTCGTCTTGAGCGTTTTAGTACTCAGGGTGCATCCGCCATAAATGCTAATGACTTCATAAGTCAACGCCTCAGTGCTGGTACCAGATTGCCGATCAAATCTACTGGTAGAGAAGAATTATCCTCAGCTCAAAGCCCCTCTACTAATTATAGTCCTAATTTTCCGGTTGATCAGGCTTCTGTCAGTTATAATCGAGATATTAGTCTCTCACAGTATTCCCAATTAAAAACACTTCCTACTAATTCAGATGCTGCTCTTTCTCTCCTTGCTCTTAATGATAAAGTCAGTACTTCCCCTTTTTTGTTTTTGCCGGCTGTATCTCAATCGACAATTCGTACGATGGATAGTTCTGTTAAAGCATCGGAAGGTACCAAGGACACAATAGAATCGGCTAAAAAGAAGTCCGAAAAAACCCTGGAAGCCACACTTTTAAAGTCGACTGCACCGAGACCTTCTAAAGATAAACATGCGAAAGCAAAGCCGGCACCTCAAAATAGTTCTTCCAAAGTCAATTCCAAGTCTGGTAGCAAAAAGCTTGCATCTACTCAGCCATCTAAAATCCCAATCCCCTCCAAAATGACGTTCTCTACTAATTTTAAGCAAAAGAAGCAGCTCTCGGTTGTTAATGATGCACGTCCGTCCGTTCTGGACACGAAGATACAGGCACAATCAGGAGTTGTTATTCCACTTGCTGTTTCAAGCAAAAATGTTGTATCTAACCCTGAATTGCCTATGAAAAACTCTTTGGTCTCAGTAAAAACAGAACTTTCGGATTCTGCTGATCAAATTATAGGTACCCATATCTCTTCTGGGCTTTCTCCTACTGCATCGGTCCTTCTAGGTATGATTTCGTTTTTCCTTTTCATCACTTTCTTCTACTAACGAGCATTAAATAGCTTCCACTATTAAAAATACAGTCACTGGAAATGTGCAACGGGAAGTGAAACATGTTGCAAATGAAAAAGAAATCCAAAAAGTTCAATCAAAGAGTAAGTTCAGCGATTTTAATTTTTTCCCTTGACTTTCTCTTTTACTAACAATTTACCTCATTGTAGAAGTACCTGCAATTAAGGCAGAAGCAGATCAAACAACGGTTTTGTCTCAACCGTTACCTGGAATTAAATCTGAAGTTCTTGAAAAGGATGACGATAGCAAACTTGATGAAAAGTTTAAAAACTCCCGCAAACGCTCTATCACACCTCCAAAAAACACACGCGAGCTCAGGAAACGACAGCCGATTTCTTATGCTGAAGGATCGAAGCGGAAGCCACCTAAATCTAGATCAGCTTCTGTCTCCGGAAAAGCTAAATCAGAGACTCCGGTTGCTGAAAAGTCCAACTTGATAAATTTAACTGCCGGGCTTTTGAAAAATGAGCTTGTTCCCGAGGTTATTAAACAAGCTGAAAATTTGTCTAACGAACTTGACAAAGATACCCAGCATGAAACCGAGAAACAAGCTGTGACGCAAAAAGGTAGTAATTCTGCTGAACAGAAAAAGTCTAATGCCAAATCCAGAAAGAAATCTAGTGCCAAAATTGCAGTTAACTCCAAAGATACATCTAGGTCTGGAGTCAAAAGAAAAATTGAGAAAGCTTCTCAGCATAAGTCGGCCATTACTGCTTCTACCGAAGAGAGATCTCAAAGTTTTTCTTTTTTAGACACAAAAACAAGCAACTCTTTATCTCTAGAATCTCTTCCTCAGCTCAAATCGTTTGAATCCGCTGAACTTGTTTCTGCAACTGTTTCTACTTCTGTCGAGCCTGATATCGTTTCTGCTAAGGATATCACTGAAGCTGCATTAACTAAACTTGATCATAAATCAGTTGACAAAGGTTCTAATGATGCTACTCATCAGTCTGTTGCTGCGCTTGACACTAAGGCTACTGAATCAATTGCTACAAAGGATGAATCTTCAAAATCAGCGGCCATCACCACTATTACGGAGACTCTGATCAAGACTGTGACTTTAGGCGATTCTAATAATAATTCACACACAGAAAGACCACAGTCGAACGAAGACAAGACTGAGAAAGTCATCATCCATACAGAAAGCAAGGAGATTTTTGAATCTGGCGCTCTCAAGAAAGATTTCAGCAATTCTAAAACTGATTTTCTTGTACCCGATGATAATAATGTCAAAGCTGAGCCTGTTGATATCGAATCGTGTTTGCCGATAGCTGGCTCTCCTGGCGATAAGCAGAACTTGATTGTTTCCGCCGATATTAAATCTGATGCTACTGCTGATATTAAGAAAGACTTTCCATCTGACATCACAACGGCTTCATCGCTTTCCACACTTTCTGGCCCTGTATTAGAACTTCAGTTTGAAGCTGTCAAAGTGCAACAGCAAACTACTGTGCAAAAATTAGGCGTTTTCAAACATGAGTCCACTGAGGTAAACTCCAGTATCAGAGAAGGTGATTTATTCGATACTGTAGGCAAGCCGAAAAATACCATCAAGCCTAGCACTTCTGAACCTCAGAGTGTTCTAAGTGAGCTTAAATCCAGTCAACCTGAGTCTAGCCTTGCAGTTACTAAGTCCACTTTGTCGAAAGACTTTGTAAAAATTGAAACTGATGCTTGTGCTAAAGTCAATGACACACCGACTGAGACTGAAGATTTATCTCAGGTTGAATCTAAACCTATCTTATCGCTGCCAAATGACCTTGATGGAAAGACCCGATTAGGTGGTAATTCTTCTAAGGTTAAACCGGTTGTAAGTACAACACAATCAGATGAGGTTGAATTGGTGTTTGCTTCAATTAGCAACGAACAAAAGCCCAATTTCTTTAAATCTGATAACTCCCTTTTGCAATCAGTACCAAATATGATGGAATCTCAGCCTGGTGTTCCAAAAGTAACTATTGGGCATGTCAAAGATGTTGCAGTGATTCCGGCTTCAACTGTACAGCCAGTGACATCTATGGCTAAAGACTCACATGCTGATTCCAAATCTGTTGTGAAATCTAAATCTCCTGCCGGTAAAGCGCCTCCTCGGATTTCTGTCATGGAGGCAATGCTTAGAGCTTTACCTTCTTCTGCAATAACACGCAAACGGAGCCTAAGAAATTTTTCTAGCAGCAAGACTCAAATTGATAACGCCTCAGCTTCTTCTGCTTCAAAACTGGCCATTCCAGTTACTTCATCAGTTGACTTAGCATCAAATGATTTAGCCACTTCGGGTTCTTCTTCCCTCAATGTTTTGGCTTTAAATACTGGTAAGCTTTCTAAAGGCTTTGCCCAAACTGATCATTTAGCCTCTACTTCAGATCTGATTACAATTACAGACCAGCCCGTTATTTCTAAAGAAAGTAATGATCACGCCGAAATTGCTACTGTACCTGGCTCGCAAACTTTAGTTTTTATTGCTCATTCTCCAGTGGTAGGAGATTCACAGAGTGCTCAAATTCAAGTGTCTCGGTCTGCGGTATCATCTACAATGGCCGCTTCAAGCAAGGAAATGCAAACTGAATGTTTGAAACCGTCTGCCAATTTGTATAGCATCACGGACTCCAAGCCCTCTGACTTTTGCCATAGTCCTGTGACTCACCGGCCCACGAAACCTCGGAAAAAAGCTTCCAATGCTAAAGAAAAGAAACCTGTTGAGCTTTCAACAGTCTCCTCTGAATTACTTCCATTGTCTGCCAATGCGGGTGATTCTAAGGGGTTGATTGAAAAGCAGAAGTTTGCTGTAGCTACCAAGTTACCTCCACGGGCGACTAGACTTGCCCAAACAAAAGCATTATCCAAAGCTAGTGTTTCAATTGAGCCTGTTCCTGTAAAAGTGCCGGTTGTGAAAAATTCTTCAGACAGAAATCAATCTAAGCTTTTTACAACGTCCAAATCTCGCGATAGCACTGCGAAGTATGGGAATCCATCCAAACAACCCCCCGGTGTCGCACGAAAATCAGATCACCTTACTGACTTACGAATTTTCAGGGATGCTGTAAAATCGGAGATTCCACCTCGTCATGCTGTTTTTTCTCAATCATCAAATGTTACCCGGGAAACTAAGGATTTGTTGACAAATATAACCATGAAAGAGCGTTCCATGTCTGCGAATCAAACACCAGTCGCAAAAACATCTTCTCTAGCCGCTAAGACCAGTTCTGAGGTTTCATCTTTGCCGATTGCTGAATTTCAAAAGGCTACTGAAGAGACAGCAAACATAACAGGCCTGGCTGTTTCCCGAGAGAAGAATTCCGAATTAAGAAGCCATGAAACTTTTAACCTGAAACTCCTTTCTGAAAACCACGACACTGCATCTGATGTCAGCGCTTTTTCGGATGTTACGGATCGGATTCCGAACTATCTAACAGATGAAGGAAAATCTCCTATAGCTTCTTCTGTGATTCGTGATTCGGGCGCGCCAAATCCAGCTGCCTCTTCATCTGCCTCTAAATCAGAGGGTAATATACTTTCGAATTCACATTTGCCTTTCCAGATTTTTTCCCAATCCCCGGCTCTGGAGGAAATAGAGTTGACAGAAGCGGCAACAAAGAGAGATGATTTATTGGAAGATTTCCCGTCGCCTACTTTTGAGCCAATAATGATAAATCCTGTAGGATCGAACGAATCTATCTTCAATAAAGCCCGCTCCAGGATTGCTACATTGATTGAGCTTCCCGATCAAGAGATTGACACAATTCCGGAGTTGATGAAGTCGTTGAAAATGCCAAACGAATCTGAAAAACTAGAGTTTGTTGGCTTGGATTCCAAGGCAACGCCAGATAGGCCCGCAGCCTCCCTCGGTGACAGCTCAGCCGCACCCTCTGGCACAATAGGTGAAGCAGTTTTCTCAAAACAAACGGCTGAAATTGCTGCCAGTGAAGTGTCACCCTCCAAATTGAGTGAAAATAAAACGGGTGAACTTATCGTGCAGTCCCCGTCGCGGATCCACGACCATATTGAGCCCAAGTTGCCTGATGAAAAAGACGAATCTGCCCGATCCCGAAAAAAGTCAGAAACTTCTATTTTACGCAGACCACCGTCAGCGCGACTGCGCAAGCTTCGATCAGATCCAGCTCTGGTGAATAAATATCACAAGCTGTTTAGTACTCCTTTTCGGTTTGTTTTTGATGACAATAAGCGGCATGATGTTACACCAGATGATTTTATCAAACTTGATGACGGCGAATACCTCAATGATACTTTGATTAACTTTTATCTAAAGTACCACCACCAGCTTATGATGAAAGCCAATGAGGATGTAGCCAAGCTTGTCTATATTTTTAACACCTTTTTCTACGAAAAGCTGGCCCAGAAGAATCGCGAGGGCAACGTGGGCTATGACTTTGTTAAGACTTGGACCACTAAAGTTGATTTGTTTAAGATGAAGTACGTGATCGTGCCTATAAACATGAAAATGCACTGGTATCTAGCAATCATTCACAATCTGCCAGCTCTTCTGAGGGAGAAGAAGGAGAATGAAGATGGCGATGAGGTAGTGACAGATTCTAAAGCGGCCTCAACAGAACCAGAAGCGGCTTCAGATAGCCAACCTTTGGCTGATAACCCATCAGCGGATGAGATTTCTGTCGACAATGGGTTTCCGAGTGCCACTGAGCAAACTGCAGCTGCACTTGAGAATCCAGGCTCTGATGAGAATCAGGACACAGTCGCAGGTACTACCGAAAGCAAGGAAAATTCTCAGGAACGGGTGTTTACAAGGGTTACGAGGACAAGCACTCACACATACATCAAAAAGCCCAGCAAGGAATCTGTTACTCGAGCTGCTCGCACTCGCAAGATTTCAATGGAAGATGACTGTGTCATTTTTATTCTTGATTCGTTCAAGTCCCGCAATTACTCAGTACTAAGTCGGAATTTGAAGGAGTACATTTGCAAGGAAGCAATGGACAAGTTGAACATTACTGTGGAAAAACAGCGGATTATTACAAAGCAGGTAGATGTCCCACAGCAAAACAACTTTTGTGACTGTGGAGTATACCTTATTCATTATGTTGAGCGGTTTTTGGGCGCACCGGCCAAAATTGTCGAGCTCATGGCAAAGGTCATGAAGGGTGCCGACCGTGACATTGAAGTGACAAACGAGCTTTTGCGCATGTGGGAGACGTCAGCGATTGCGAAAAAGCGCGGCATGCTAAAAAGCGAAATCATTATGTGCAAAAACAAGCAAGAAAAACAGCAGGAAGCTGAGCAGGAACTGAACCAGATATTTAATGAGAACCAGCAGCAACAGTCAAGTCAACCGAGTATACAGTCTGGAGCCACTACGCCAAGTAAAAACAATGGCCATAATAGTATCGGTGATCTCAGCACGAACGCCAGTGCGGACAAAGTTGGCAACAGCAGCGATGCCACAGGCAGAGAGATGGGGTCTGCCGATGACGACGAGGATGTAGTCGTTGTCGATGTGATGAAAAAGAATCGTCGTGGACCGAGGAGAGGAAAGCGATAGATCAGGCTAGTTTTCTGCTGCTGCTGTTCTACTACTGGGTATATTATTTATTGTAATTATTATTATTTTTTATTATTATTATTTTATTTAAAAATATTTAAATTGATTCTGATATGTAAGATTTTGCAATGTTGAGTAAGTGAATATGGTGGTTATTACATGCGCATCACTGTTTCTTTGCCGTTTGGAGAGGAACGGGGGGAAGTTTGCTAACAGAAACATGAGTATAAATATGATGATGATGGGCCACGGAATAGAAATTGGTTAATACACATTTCTTTTTTTTTTGACAAATTTCGGCTCATCAAATGTTTAGTAATTTTTGTCAGCGTCTATTAGTTAAACCTTACACACACTTATATATACGCATGTATTTTGTTTGTTTGTTTAATTTGGTCTTTATGAAATGAGCTCAGAGTGCCCTCCAGGTTTCTTCTCGAACTTTTTTATTTTCACTATAAATCACCATCCACTCCCGCTTTTTCTGCTTCTCTTCCTTTTGCATCCTTACAACCAACCCCTACAGCATATATAACCATGACCGTTAACGAAACCCTCTTTGATCCCATCACCGATGCCCTTGAGGCCTACAGTATGTCTATTTTTTTTATTTCTTTCTTTTTTTTCCCCCTCTTCTAGACAATACCCGAATCCTGCTCATATACTAACTACCACTCCTTGTCAGAAAAGGGCGAGTTCCTTATTGTTCTTGATGACGAGTCCCGCGAAAACGAGGGTGACCTTATCATTGCTGCCAGCGCCATCACCACTGAAAAGATGGCTTTCCTTGTGCGTCACTCCTCCGGCTACGTCTGTGCTCCCATCGCCAACAGTATTGCTGATCGTCTCGAGCTGCCGCTCATGGCTAACCTTAACGCCAACAAGAAGAATAATAGCGACCGTCACGGTACCGCTTACACCATCACAGTTGACTTTATTGAAAATACCACCACGGGTATCTCGGCGCATGATCGCGCGCTCACGGCGTCAAAGCTCGCGGACCCCACCACGCGCTCCGAGGATTTTCTCAAGCCGGGCCACCTGCTCCCTCTGCGCGCCGTGGACGGCGGTGTGCTCAAGCGCCGCGGCCACACTGAGGCCGGTGTTGATCTTAGCCGGCTCGTGGGGTTTGAGCCCGCGGCTGTCATTTGCGAGCTTGTGCGCGAGCAAGATGGTCTCATGGCGCGCCGTGATGACTGCTTGGCCTTTGCCAAGCAGCATGGACTAAAAACTATCACGATCGAGCATCTCGTCAAGTACATTGAGGCCAACGGCTATCCTTAGGTGTGGTTTGAAAGTGCCACGACGGAAAAAAGCTCCATCGTCAATAACGGTGAGATGTGAAAAAAAGAAGAACCGGGGACTCTGACAACCACATGACAATGACCGAGAAATTAACAACGACTATTTAACTTACCCTGATTGTTTTTGTTTTATTTTTTCATTTTTTTATTATTATTATTTTTTTTTTTTTTTTTTTTTTTTTTTTAAATTTTTTATTTTTCATACTTATTATTTTTTCTTCCCACTTTTTTACGACTATTTTGTGTTTATTAATTTATTTCTAAAAACCACCCCCGGTTTTTTTTTTTTTTTATATAATTTTTTTTTTTTTTTTTTTTTTTTTTTTTTTGTTTGTAAAAATTATTAAAAATAATGGGGTAAAAAA
>JAKUCA010000596.1:0-11956 GCA_030567025.1 Geotrichum europaeum | reverse complement strand
GTAGTAGTAGTAGTAGTAGTAGTAGTAGTAGTAGTAGTAGTAGTATCTGTTTATTTAGGTGTCCTATGTGTAATTATGAGAAGACACTAGGTTTACCTGGGTCCTGGGGCTATTTGTAACTCGCCTGTACCCCGTCGGCGCGGAAATTCGGGAAGGCCGGAATTTTCCCATGAGCCGCAAGGCCCCCTCGTGGAAGGAGCTCGGTAAGCTGGTCTCAAGCTTGGCTTCTTCGAGTATATAATAATTTACTTGCTGGCAAAATTCTCACACGACATAGCGTTGCCAGAGCTAATCTGGAAAACGTTTAAGCGACTATAATATCAAGTCGCGGTGGCTAGCCCTCTTTCTCACAACTCACTCTACTACGTATTTTTCACATGAATGCTTTTCAAAGTTTACATGACGTAATTCTATTCTCAATTGGCATTTACCCGGCTATATTAGCCTGGGTTGTCTCAATGGTTTCCAGGTCTTATGGCTCAAGTCATTTAATTATAGGGGTCTGATCACTGGCTCGCAATGGTATCCATAGCCCGACCCAAAAAGGAACATAAAAGTAGTTATACTATTGAATTTTTTTTTTAAAAACTCAATCCAGCTCTGATTCAAAATGAATACAAAGAGCTCTGTGTATTCTCTTTCTTGCACTGTTTGCGCATTTGACATTTTTTTTTTTTTCACACTCGCTTTCTCTCAAAGGGGTAAGAAACTTGTGCGAGTCGTAGTTAGAACTGTCTCTAAAAAAAACTGCCCTCACCACAGTATTCTTGGTCAGCTCGAAAATCAGCTTACCAGGTTTTCTCGGCCTCTGGTAGAGAAAATCCCGACCTTCAAAAACAATTTATTTTTTTTTTCGTGGAAACAGGTACAGGCACGTTATAAATAGTTTCAGAGTCAAATAAGCCTGAGAGATTCTTTGAATATATTTATACTAATTATAGATCACCTGAATTAGACTGATATTCCAACTACAATGCTAAAGATATAGACCACAAGACTATTCTTCTTGCACCTTTTTACCGACAAGTAATTCGGTATCTCGGCTCTGGCCAGGCATTCCGAAAACTTCATTCATTATTATACCCAGTTTAATACTCTCAATTCATTATTCTTGAATGTATTTCAAACTAATTCGAATTCAATTATGCCAGGAAAAAAATATAAAAGAATAATGTACTTCTTACTCCACGGCTAGACTTTTACTTTTCGTGCCAACATTATTTAAGCCATCATTGTTGCCGCCAGGACCAGAAATTTTTGCAAGCGCTAACCGCTGTTTATTGAGCCAACCCCTGGGACTATCGACAGACCGTTTCATCACTGCAACGCTTTGCTGTTGAACACGAGAAGCCAAGGAATGCCATGCGCTCGACATTAGCACCAGTTCAATTCGTAGGTTTTGAACCTGCTGCTCCAACTTCTTAGCTTCTTCTTTCCAGTTTGTCACCACAGTGGTGATTGTTGTAGCAGAAGAGGTTGGCCTTGATTTTGCCCAGGCCATGCTGCTAGATTTGCGAACACTATGGGCAGAAACATCCTGTTCTTCATTTTTCATCAAAATCTCATAATGGTCGATCAGCGTGCGGATATCAGCAGCTGTGTGAACTGATTCTGGTCGAACGGATGACGCGGCTCCTTCTCCACTAGACGCAATTCTCTTCCACTTTTCAACCTCTAGCATGAGGGAATTGATGGTTTTTTGAGACTCTTCCAGTTCTCTATTTAGATTATAGTCTTTGTCGTATTCCCTATCATTTCCGGCGTGAAAAAGACTGGAGCTGTCATCATCATCGTTAAAGATGCCTGAGTCAGAAGCTTGGTACCTGCTAAGTACAGTCGTAAGCTCTTCCAGTTCCATTTTCAATTCTCTGCGACTCACATTTAACTCCACAATTTCTTCTTCTCGCTTATTTAATTTGTATTCCAGTTGTTCTTTGATTTGTAACAACTCGTTTCGTTCACTCTCAATCTTTTTCATTGTGGCTTCCGTGGTTTCATTGCTTGTTTCATTAACTTCGTCATCCAAGAGTTTGTTGAGGTTGTCATTTTGCTCTTGTAAAATCTGGAGCTTCAGTTTCATATTTTGCTGACTTTCAAGTTTTTGACGATACCGTTCTGCAACTGTTTCAATTTTCCTCAATTGGCTTATTTCTTCTTTATTGTCTTGAAGTTGATTACGCAGTTTGGTAACTTCTTCTTGAAGCGGAGAAAGTATTTCCACTTGTTTATTCAAATTTTGAATAACAATTTCTTGATCAAAGAGAGACTTTCGTTTATCTCGCAAGTCATCTTCCAAGTTGGTGCTAGATGAAAATCGTGTGAATGGTTAGTTATTAAACAAATATTGGACTGTAGGGGTCCAATTCTTCAAGGAAAAAAAAAGAAAAAAAAACAGCCAGAAAAATACTTACATATGATCATTTAGCTCCTTCTTCAATGTGCGCTCTTTGGTTTTCAATAAGTTAATTGACTCCTCTTCGACACGAGAGTGTTTAGCAAGTAACTCCTCGTATTTTATTTCTATTAGACTCTAAAAAAAAAAGTTAGCTTGTGTTGTCAGTTTGCAAATAATATAATATCTTAGCCTGCCACTCACTTTTTCCTTTGCAAGTTGATCAATAGTAGCATCTCGGTTATCTCTTTCAAGGATTAACTGGGCTATTCTACTGGCCAGAACATTAATCTGATTAGCATCGCCACTGGACTTTTGGGCAATTGGTTTGATTGAATTTTCACGTGAGTCTTCAGACAAACTGTGCAGTGCTTTGATGTTGTTGTCATCACCGCTTAAAAGCTGAAAAATGTTAGTAAAAAAATTCTATGCTTTACCCAAGTATTCTCAAGAAGTAACATACTGGTTTCAGCTCTAAGGCAAGACAATATTGTGATTCCGGAGGCAGCTTAGAAAAAAGCGCCATAAACTCGTTTTTCTGAGCACACATTAAAGAAACAAATACCACCAGAAGCCCAAGTTTCCGAGTTTCAATTTCTTGTTTATGTTGTTCTGAGCTCTTATTCCACAGAACATCTTGATCTGGAAGCTGAGCTGGCGGCAGACTACTCAGTTTAAAAAGATTTGACGAATTAATATCATTATCATGAAATTGGATTAATGAGTTGTATAATTTTGAGTCTGTAAATGGTTTCAATTCAGTATTAGAAAACTTTCAAGAATATTGGGGAATGCCGCAGTCATCCCAAAAGGATACAATCTGCTAATCGTGATCTATGAACTTACAATTCTTCTTGCAAACTGTAACATCTTTGTTATGAAACTCAGATTCGGATACATTTAGCGTTTCTGAGTTGAAAAAGTGACTGTCAATTGTCTCTAACACTGCCAGAAGTTTTACTGGTTCTTTGATTTCGGAGGTAGACTCCACAGCAGCGAGCAACTGCGACGGTAGCAAATGTAGCTATTAGTCGTGTCAGTAATAAAAAAGAAAAAAAAAAACCATCCCTCATCATGGCTAGAAAACAAACACAAAAATAGTTAGCAATATGCTACACACCCATTCTACTAAAGCTTTTTCTACATCATCTTCGTTATATTCGGTCATGGCGTTGTTTCAGTCAAGATCAGAATTTACCTTCGTTCTGTTTGCTTTTTGTGGAGAGTTGATGTTTAAAGGCAAAAAAAAAAAAGAGATGATCTTTGTTTTCCAGGAAAACATAAATTACATGTCACATGATACACGGCTGTTTATACACAGTTGCCCTGCAATCATGATGTAAATTTTGATGGTATGCGCAGAAATGCAAGGCACACTATGGGCATTGAAGATCAAGTTGATCAAAGCTCCATCTTATGCTTATTTCAATCGAATAAGACAGTTGATGAAGTTACAATCTACATACTATGTGGTCATAAAAGATTTACGTAACCCATCTTTCTACTTTCACGTTATTTTGAAATCAAATGCTTCGACAGACAGGCACTTGACGACTGCGACACTCTGATGTAAATTTGTAGTTTTCGGAAAAATATATATATATAATGAATAAAGGTTGTTCTCTCATTCTGAGGTATATTTTTCGTTAATTCAGGTTTTCCCCACATTGACATCATGGCTTCTGATATCTTTATTTTTAAACTGAATATTGCGGTTGCAAATTTTTTAAATCATTTTGGTTAATTTTTTTTGGTGATTAGTTGGTTGCTTTTAACTCTTGCCTTAATTATTAATTTGGGTTGATTTTAGCGCTGAGGCTTTTGATTGTTACTAAAAATTTCAAGGAATCGTTGATTAAAATACTATTTTCAGCAAATAATTAGCAAATAACCTGGTTGGCCTTATGTAAGTTTTTATATTAAAAAATGAAGATTATTTACTTAATTCAAGTTTCAAACCCATTTAAACTGCAGTGGTTTAAGAAACATTGTAGACTTGCACACAGTATGCGCAAACGGGCCACATTAAACAGAAACATGAGGTCCAGTAGGGACATTGTTGTTGCTACTATTATCCGGTTTCTGATCGCCAGGATTGCAAGTGGGCTTAGGCTTGCGAGCGGTTCTAGGCTTGGGCCGACGAATTGGTTTAGGTTTCTTAGTCTCGTCACCCTCGAGCATGGCCTTAGGGCCCTTTGGTGCAGAAGACTGCAATGATGTCACTGGTGTTTGTGAATCACCCGGGGTTACCTCCCCGAAATTGGCATTGGGAATCTTCCTCTTGTTGTTATTTTTAACAGGCTTCGCGGCAGCAGGACCCTTGGGAACAGAAGAGTTTTTATCAAATGAAGGGCCAGTAGGAGTAGAGGTTGTAGAATCGGTCGTCTTCTTCTTTTTGTGCTTGTTATTGCCCTCGTTCTTGGGCTTGTTGGGCTTCGGGGTCGTCTTGCCTTCTGAAATGATCTTATTCACAGATTCACCTAACAAATTATCAATGAAGTCAACTTCCTCGTTACCAGAGCCAGCACTAGTGTGGTCAATAGCCTTTTTAGGCTTCTTGGGATTGGGTTTCGTTGACTCGCTAAGCTTTCTAGGTGTGGAGTTTCCAGACTCATTGAGCTTAGACGACTTTCTTAAATCAGTAGGTTCAGATGTAGCTTTGCTGGATTCCACAGATTTAGGAGTAGACCGGCCAGATTCAACAGGCTTGGGTGTTGATCTTCCAGAATCAACGCCTTTAGGCGTAGACTTTCCAGACTCAGTGGGTTTGTTGCTAACCTTTCCTAATGCGCCATTCTTAGATGAAATAGCGATAGACCTAGAAGTAGCTTCCTTTGTGTCTTTACCACTAAGTTTAGCTTTGGCATCTTTGCTCGAAGTTTCTGGAGTGGACTCTTTACTCGCACGATTTTTCCTGGTTCTTTTCTTCTTTTCCTTCTCAAGTGTCGCCTCTTTCTGAGAAATTCCTTCTTCTTTACTCTTCTGAGCAGTTCCCTCTTCTTTATTCTTACCTTGAGCATTTTTAGTTTCCTTAGCTTTCTTGTTCTCTCGGGTCTTCTTTCCATCGCCATTCTCCTTTTTGTCCCTCGCATCCTTGGATTTCTCCTTCTTTTTTCTAGCTTTCTTCGTCTTCTCGGTCTCCTTTTCAGTGGCTGTGGTCTCAGGTGTGGATGACTCAGGTGTGGGTACTTTAGGCGATTCAGAAGGTATCGATTCATCTTTTGCTGGAACGCCTAAGATCGGGCCAGTACCAGCAACAGCCACAATCTTACCAGCCTTTGCAGCATTCTCCTTTTCAGCTTCATCAGCCTCCTTAGCTTGTTGATCTTCTTTTCTTGCCTCAAGAGCTTGGATTTCCTTGATAAATTGTTGAAATTCGGGGTCTTCATTTATTGTGTTGGCAAGATTGCTAGGTTTGGCAGGCTTTAGCTTACCCTGGTAAGGAGCAATTTCTAAAACTGGTCTTACATCACCCTCAATTTCTGACAGAATCTCGTTATTGAAAGCGGCATAAAACTTCTGGAGATATTCAGAGTTCTTCATGTAGATGTAGACCCTAGTGTCAATAGCTTTTTTGTTCTTCTTCTTTGATATCCTGCCAGGGACAAAATATGTGTCAGTAATAGTTTCATTGTTAATCCAGGGATTAACAAGGGTATAAAAAAAACTAGCCTCTAAGTCAGCGGGAAGATGTCGAATCACGACCTTCAGGTTCTCCTTTTTTGTCGTTGATGCTGGAGTAGGAGCAGCTTTTGAGGAGGCGCTTTCGGGGGTCTTATGTGCTGGCTTTTCAGTAGTCAGTGAAACTGCAGGCTGTCTCTGTTGACTTAACTGAGATGTCAAACTATTCATCTTTTGTTAACTAGCAGAGAAGAAATTTTTTAACAGCTTGGGTGTAGCTCAGGTACTGCTGGTGGTGAGAAACGAATTGATGTTTGATTGTAGAAACTAGAAAACTTGATAGCACCACACTTGAGAGGAAAACAAAAAAGGTTTGTTCTGGCAAATGGCATGCTCTGATTCACGTGACCTATTTTTTTTTTAAAAAAAAATAAAAAAGCGTTTTGAGCCTTGTCTCAAGAACTAAGATTCTCTACAATCAACAAACAATATAATCATCGCTAAAATAATGTCTGTGAATGTCTGGTTGGACTATGTCGAGAAGAGCTTTCAATTACCACAGTCTCAAACTGCAAACTCACTTGCAAACCTGTTTGTCTTAGATCTTGAGCAACCAATTGTCTCTTCATTACAGAACGACATTTTCGACAATGGAATCGACATTATCGCAACAGTTGAGGCGAAAAACCTTCATGATGGTGATTGGAACACATTCGTCGAGCTCTGTATAACGTATCTACAGTTTACGCGAGACGTGGATCCAAACAATATTGACTCTTACTACATTGCATTAGTTCAGTTTTTTACTGCTCTATCCCCAGCATTCAGCAATTTCCGAGGACCTGTGCTACAAACCGTTTTGAAAAACAGTGCTTCAGTAGTCATGGATATTTCAAAAACACTAGACAAGCGTGATGGTAGCTTCATTCGAACTAATTATGCATCAACTCTATTATTGAAAATGTTCAATTCTATTAGAGGAGAAAAAATGGATCCAAACAACCCCTCCGCACTTTCAAAGAAATCGATCATGTTGTTTATAGGCAACCTTCTGTGTAGAGCATACTATATCCTGAGTTCTCACGCATCTTGCGCAAATGTGTTTTCAAACGTTGATTCATCCAACATCAAGTTTTCACGGTACCCTAAGTCTCAACTCGTTGAGTATCGATACTTTCTTGGGCGATTTTATCTGGACAGAGGACAACAGGTCAAGGCATATAATTACCTGAAATGGTCCTTTGACAATGCGCTATCTAACTCCAGCAACAAAAGACGAATTCTTCAAATTCTGGTGCCAACTTCAATTCTGCTAGGACGATTCCCAACACTTCAACTGCTTCAACAGTATAATCTTGCAGAAATATACTGGCCACTTGTTAGGGCGGCGAAAAGCGGCAACTATGCACAGTATATGCAACACCTTGAAGGAGAATACAAACCTTGGTTTTACAAAAATAGGTTGCTAATACTGCTCAAAACCAGGTCGCAAATTGTCTTATTCCGCCAAATTTTTGTCAAGACGTGGAAAGCACTTGACCACAGTGATATCTTGCCATTTAAAATGATACGCAGAGCCCTGAAGTTGAGTACACAAGGCGATCCAGAAAACCTTTATGAACAGGTAGATGATAGTGACTTTCTAATCACTGAGAACATTGCAATCAGCTTGATCAGCCAGGGATTCATCAAAGGAAATATTTTTACCAGGAGTGAGTTGGTTAAACTTAAACCAAGCGGAGCTTTTCCATCTCTTACCGAAGTGCATCAGACTGACAAAATCACTTTGATTTGATGTTATCACTATATCTATAAGAATTTTCAAGTTATGGTAATCTTTCGAGCAAAAAAATTATCATGGAGACGAAAAATGAATTTGTATATATGTTTGCATATTTATCTCTTATGATGATCTTATTTGAGTACGTAAAGGACATTTGTCAACGACCCAGGCAAGTTCCGGTTAAAGCCATTGGCTAATATCATTCTTATTTATTAATTTTTTTATGTGTTCCTAAATTCTGGTCATTGAGGCCATCTCATAAATTAAAGTACACAATTTCTTTGAGCATACAAAATATCTTCTCTGTAGGTGGCGCAGTTATAGAAACTAAAAATAAAAATTGGTGCAATCGAGCAAACTGAGCCTAATGCTCTTAACCAGTTAGCCGGTTGATGCATGTATAAAGCATTACGCAATGATGAAATGTAGAGGCTTGAAGTAAGAACTATAAATATCATGGAGTCACAAATGTAGACTGACAATAACTAGGGTCTTCTTTCAACTTCTTGTCCTTCCCTGCTAAAACTTTGAAGGCTGTGATACGTAATTTTTGCAAAGACCAGAATTCTAAACTACTTTCTATACTATTTTGTGCAGTGGTTAGCCGGTTTCCTAGCCAAAAAAAATGTTTGCAACTGGCTGTGGTTAGGCATTTACTCCAAACTACGATTTGGACAGTCACAGCCACTGTATATCTATCAACTAAAAATTGACTGTTGAATTAGTTACTTGTGTTTAAATAAAAACTTCAACTTTTTTGGAAAATCAAGACCGTAAGTAAGGGTTTTTTTTTTCTTTAATTTAGGAATATCAGAGTTTGGTTATCTGTTAAAGCAGTGAGTTGTTGGTATAGAAGAATACTTGGTTGACTGTAAAATACTTTAGAGCTAATCAGCAACTATTAATTTTCAAACTTGTCTCTATTTTTGCAATTAGAATCAATTTCGGAAAGTGTCGATGTAATCTGACACTTGTCGCTTGGCTTACGTGTATACTTGGGATATAGACCATACGGCATCATGGTTCTGGCCCCTTGCCCGCTTACAGCCCAAACAAGATTGGTCACAAAAGCCAATTTAGCAAATAATCAATGGAATAGCATTTAAAATGATTTTTGAAATGAAAAAAAAAGCCTAAACAGATTTTAAATCTATGTTTATCATGTTTCTCTTTTTTTTTTTTTTTTTTTTTTTTTGACCGCGTTTTTGTTTTCGCTTTGTTGTTTAGTTCTCTAACCATTTTCTTTTTATTCTGGGTCAAGTTTGGGTTAGTCTGGCTGCTTGCCGCAACAACTACAACAACAACAAAAGTCTTAGGGGGTGGAGAAAGGAAGCCTTGGAAATAAGATCAACGAGAATTTAATTAAATGAACCTCGATTATTATCAACTGGCTATAAACTACTCTTATTGCAGCATTCCAGGCAAGAGCCGAGATAAGAACGGCTTTTATCAGGCCGTTATGACGAGTCGATTGGCTATCAGAGGTAGATCTGTCAAAGTATGTTTACTTTATATTAAAGAGTTGCGGGAGTTTTAATTTAATTTACAACGTATGGTTTTCTAATGGCTTTTTTAAACGCATGGTTAAAAGATTAGAACACCGTAAGCCTTTATTTTTTTTCAAAATTACCCCAGAATCATATAGTCGATCATTAACAAGGAAAATACATTCCGATACATAACAATTTTTTTTCTTGTTTATAACATCACTCTTTGAAATTTTTTTCAAGTATTTTAAGGCTCTCAAGCAATTTCTCATCTTCATTACGACGAGCAATAAGTTGTAGCGCAACAGGCGCATCGGTATAAAGATCTGGAGTGTAGCGCGTGCGGTAAAAACTGTCAAAGATATTGTGTGGGGTTGTATTGACATAATTCTGATTTTTTTCAACAGAGTCCTTGAAGGGGTCAACCTTCGTGAAAGGAAAAGAAATGGCTGGGTAGTCAAGGAAATTCCAAACAGCAGAATAATTGATACTAAATGTCGAGTAATGCGGTTGAGCTGAGCCCGGATGAAGCGGCGCTAGTAGCACATCAATGCCTGATGCGCGCCAGAAATCATTATACGCTGTGTGAAAGGCCGTCTTCTGTAGGTTGAGAGCCCATAGTTCCTCAATAGTCAATTTTTTCAAAGGGCTTTGCTCAAATACAGCTTTGGACATAGGCAGCAAAGGCTCGCCTACACGTGTAGTGTGGCTGAGATCAGTCTCACCACCGTCTTCAAAATAAAGCGCTGAAAGAATTTCGACAATCTTGGAGTGATTAGTAGTTTCAGAATCTAGCGGGTTGAAGTCAACAACCTCAATTTCGAGACCAGCTATTTTACCAGCAGAAGTTAGCTTTGCAATCGCTTCTTCAAGAGCACGGCGTACAGGAGGTTGAGGCTCAACCAAGCCATCGTCACGCAGCACCCCTACAATCAATTTTCCAAGCTCACGAGTTTCAGCTAAAGGGTCAGTGTCAAAAGGTTGCGCACTGAGTTCAGGCCTCAAGCGCCATGGTTTGGCTTCAAGAATGACGCGTGTCACCAATTGTGTAATTTCGAGAGTGCGACCAATAGGTCCGGTGGTGGCTTTTATAGATTCAGCACCACCCATTGGGTTGAAGTTGTCCTTGCTTGGCAGACGACCCACGGTGGGCTTAAAACCGTAGACACCGCAAAATCCGGCAGGCACGCGGATAGATCCACCAATATCAGAGCCAATACCAACAGGTGCGGCATGGAAGCCTACTACAGCTCCCTAGCCACCGGAAGAGCCGCCAGGAACAAGCGTAGAGTTATACGGGTTAACTGTACGTCCGTAAACATTACTTTCGCATTCCAGTGCCATTAAAAACTGCGGCTGCGTTGTACGCTCGTAAAATACAGCACCAGCATCTCTCAAGATGGTAACAATCGCAGAGTCCTTGGGAGTTGAATTGCGGACGAGACCCGCAAGAGCGTAATCGCTGGTGCGGCCCGCAAAGCTGATCACATCCTTTGTAGACACAGGTAAGCCATGAAGTGGTCCTAGAGAAACATCACCTGCAGCAATCTGCGCATCAAGACGGGTTGCCTGCTCATAGGCCAGCTCTGAGAGGAATTCCGTAACGGTGTTGAGCAAGCGATGGGCGAGCACGGCTGCACGTAAATAAGCGCCAGCCACAGATACTGAAGAAAGTTTGCCTGACTTGAGCTGTGCAAGCAATTCGATAGGATCAGTCTCAATTATATTGTAGTCTGATGGAGCAAGATACTCTTTCTTGAGAGGGAAAATGTTTTGAGGTAGCGGATCAGGAAGCTCAGCCAAATGACGAGAGTCTGAAGGTGAGGGGAAGTACTCTTCAATTGAGTTTAAAGATGTATCACGGCGATCACGGGCCTCTTGGGCTAGGGACTGCCAATTTTCTTGAGCCATGGTTATATTGTCAATATCAAAGGGTGTAGGTACCAAAACTTCTGGGTTTTACCTGTTAGAAATGTATTCAGCAATTTGACTGATTATATTTATTCTGAAGAAAAAAGCAGTGCCTTTTATATTTTTTTTATTGTCTCGGTTTATCACCTCGGGTCGTTATGGTCAGAAAAGTCGTCATAGATTGTACCAAATTCTTTTGGCTTTTACTAGTTCGGCAGAAATGCAGTATTTTCAAATACCAAACCTCGCATCCCAATTACACAGAAACGAATAGCAAATATGCATAGATTCTTTTTTTTTTACAGAAATGAAGCAAAATTAGTGCGCTGATTATAGACAGTTGGCAGGCGGTCAAGCTTATCTACTTAGCAAGTTGGCCCATGAGTATACGGAATTATTAAATGGTCGACTCTTGGTACAAAAGCAGCCCGTGAGCAGTCAATACCTCTGATTACATATTTTAGCTCCTCAAAGTCAAAATTTTAACAGTGCAATTGCTATCAACCGAAATCATATTTAGGATCGTCACTTTGGCAAGTGTGCAGAAGGACCCTTTAATCTTCATAAAGGATCACGTTTTTTCAACAAGATACTTTGATTACTCTAATTTTGATTGGGCTTTACATCATCTATCCTGTCAATGAAAAGTTATGACTATGCACCTCAAAAGTGTAAAATTAAATAGCGTTGAGTAACAGATGGAAGGGGGTGTTATGTATCGCAGGTTTCCCTCAACACATGAAGTTATTCATGGAGAATTCG
>JAKUCA010000595.1:0-11981 GCA_030567025.1 Geotrichum europaeum | reverse complement strand
TTTTTTTTTTTTTTTTCTTTTTTCTTTTTTTTTTTTTTTTTAATTTTTTGAATTTAAGAAAAAAAAAAAATTTTTTTTATATAAATTTAAAGCATAAAAAAAAAAAAAAAAAAAAAAAAAAAAAAAAAGAGCTGAGAGAAGCTGGCTTATCCAATCAAACTTGCATATCAGGATCTAGGGGTACTAGACTATGACAGAAGAAAAAAACATTTGTTTATAACTCATAACTTATAAGACGTAATTGGACAAGATATATTTTGGTTTGAGATTTTATTTAATTAACAGCTAATAACCCTGTTTATTGTTTTGATTCTTTTAAGATACATGAAAAATAACAAGAAGACGTTTTGTTTTAAAACACTTGTTTCAAAGAGACTGTTTTTATATTCAGTCACAATAATTCTCCATAAATAATTCCAGGTTGATTCAAGATCAACTCTTTTATATTTTGGGCCCTTTCATTTATTTGAATTATTTTTTTTGTACTGAGATTTGATTGTACCAGGAATTAGATTAGTTGATTAAAAAAAAAAGTATTGAGTTTCTTGCTAATGACATGACTGTGACAAGCAGTTGTACGCATGGAAGAAAAATGGGGTTCACTTAGAATTAGTTTATCTTGTTTAATTAAAAAAAAAAAAACGCCTCACCATCAAGCACTGGACTTTTATTTTTGTTGTTTAAAATGAAAGCAAATTATTATTATTATCATCAGCTTTGCATTTGGTTCTACAGACTGCTGCTGCATACCAAGCGCAGATCCGTATTAAAGGCCTGTATTTTGGTACTTGCCACTTGAGCCGCTCTGAAGCAGCTCGCCCAGCTGGGTGTATACTGCTCTGATTCCTATTAAACTGCCATCAAGGCGGAAACCTTGCATCAATGTCTAGTCATCAACCACCCAAGAAAAAACAAGTTGGATCAAAGCAAATACTTTTTATTAAAAGTGACTTTAAAAAAATCACTTATAAAATACTAACAACGGTGAAAAAAAGGGGGTAGAAACAATTTGAATTAAAAAAAAAAACTGGGTTTTATGATTTCATCTTTACTCCACACCGTTTTTTTTTGTTTTAAATGGGAGATGATTTCATGTCGCATGTTTTCTGCTACAACAATAAAACCAAAAATAAAAAAATGGAGAGAGAGGGAAAAACAACATACCATAAATGGCACAATGCATGCTTAAATCAGGTCAGATCTGTCAGGGACCAGCCCATATAAATTTGAAATCATATTAAAAGCAAAACAACAACAACAGCAAAAAAACAACGACATGAAATACATCGGATATCAATGCGTTTACCCAAAAAGCCGATTCAGATTATGGAGATTTGAAAACATCAATTGTACTTTTTTTTTTGAAACAAAATTTGTATATACTATTTTATTAATTTTTTTTTTTTTTTTTTAATTATTTTTATATATTCAAACAAAAAACATCAAAACGAAACTAGAATAGTAATGATAACCAGCACAAACCCAAATGTTAACACCACATAAGAACTTAGCGATAATAAAACAAGAATTGAAAATAATAAAATGGAAAATAGGCACAGCAAATCAAAAACATTTTTCATATCAAACTCCACTGATGATTGTCGACATAACGCCTCAGGTTTATAATAAAGGTGGTTGTTATTATTGTTATGATTGTAGTAGCCAACAACAGCTGGTTTGAATGGGTTGACGTTTTCGTGGGCCAAAAACATGGCAAATGCAATGGAATCAAACATGAAGGAAAAAAAAAAAAAATTGAAAGCAGCAAAAAAAAAAAAAAAAAAAAGGATTGAATCGTCAGAGGGTCGTTATGTGGAGGCAGTGATTTTCATATAAATATCAGCAAAAAAGAAGGGTCGTCGTCGCCAAGATTCGCGGAATTGAAATGGGGATCAAGAAGTTTAGTAAACTTTGGTCTCAGTAATGGGAACAGTTCCAGCACCGTGGTTTTTCTTCTCAAGGGAGGAAATTAAGTAAGGCCAGCCGATAAAGAGACCACCAATAGCACCGACGCTAGCAAGGTTGATAATAACTCTAGAGATGGAAGAGCCAGCAGAAACAGGCTTAGCAGAAACAGCAGCAAAACGAACAGCAGTGGGAATCATTGTTGGTTATATATAGATTGGGAAGAACGGTTTTGGATTTGTGATTTGAGAAATAAAAAATAAGGAGATTTTTTTATTTTTCTTTTTCCTAGTGGGATAAGTGTAAGAATGGAATGATGTTTTTTTTTTTGTTTGATGATGATGTAGACAAGAGAAAGAAAAACAGATGCAAGAGGGACAATACAGGCCGTATTTATATTTTGCAAATTTATATAGTTTTTTTATATATTTTTGTTTTGCTATTCTAGTGGAATCATTTTTTTTTCTTTGATATATTACGTAGAGCAATAGAGTTGTAGACTATAATGATAGCAGTAGTTTGAGTAACGCGACATGATCTGATTTTTGGAGGAGTCTACAAGTTAGGCCACCATGGAAATTGTGTCATTTTCAAGTAACTCTGTGAGTTATTACAAGCTAAAAGACACGGAGAAATACGCTACTATTCCGGCTGTATTTGTAGAGATGGTCCTAGCAAGGATTAATGGGGGAGTAAATAAAAACACACACACTCACACAACTTACTCGACATTGCTTGACAACGAGACCAAATTTAAAGAATTCAGTAGACTACGATAGCCTCTTTAGTCAAGAATATTGTTTCCCAATATCCATTGATTTAAATTCGATGCCGTTGGAGTAAAGTCTACAGGCGGGATGATGATGGTTCGACTGACTTTTTACGCCAGTTTGGTACACGATTAACTTACAATAGGGTAACTCATGCCATATTGTTGCTACTTTTGCTTTGCCAATTTAATCAGACCCAATAAATAGATTCCACGTTATCAGAATATTTTTTTATTCGAGAACGGTATGGGGTAGTGGCCAAACACATGGTTGTGGTTCAGTGGGGTCATAAGAACAACCAGGTTATTATTTTGGTAAGTAGAGGGAGGGTTAATTTGCTACTAAAATATTAACAACTAAAAATCTCATGATTATAAAAGAAGCCATACGTATTTTCATGAATTTTAATTTTTTTTTTTAAAAAAAAAATCCAAACGTTTTGACACCGCAATGGTTGATCTTGAGCAAATTTGAACAACAACAACAAAAAAAAATATCAGGATAGCAACAACGCCAGTCTGGAAAACACAAGCTATATTGTTACTACTAAGCGAGTACTACTACTATTACAGCGTGAGTTAAATTTGTTACTTAGCGGGGTTTTCCTACATATCTTTTTTTTTTTTTTGTAACACCACCTTGTTGTGTAACGAGGGCTGATCAAAAGGGGGGCTGCAACCACCTATGACATAAAATCATGAGATTTTCTTACCATCCAAAAATTTTTTTTAAAAAAAAAAAATCACCTAACCTTTGCGTTTTTCAGTACCACCCCCCATTTTGGGGGCAGGTCTTGTGACGTGCGGCTCAATAAGACTTGAACTATAACTATTAAGAGATAGACAATACAATATGAAAAATATTACATGACAAATCAAACATAAAACTTTTCTGCAAATAGCATCTTGTTGATACTTCACCCACCTTTTTTTGTGTCGTTTAATCTCGTTTCGTTTTGTTGACAAGTTGTTGAAAAAAAACAAAAAAAACATTGACCAGAAAAAAAAATAAAAAATACAATCCTCGTCTTTTTCTCCATCCTTTTTCTTTTACACCACTAGGTATCTTCATCTTTTTACTACCAAAATTAAATTCTACTTTTATAATCCCTACATAATCTTTTTTCTTCAATTTATTGCATAATGTCTGTTGCGCCGCCTAGGTCCTCAAACAAGGCAAGATCAAAGCATTCGCCTCCTATTCAGTCACCATCATCACCCAACGGCTTAAAGCCCCAAAATGATCTCTCATCAAAATCCTATGCCAACCTCACAACTTCTGCGCTCGCCGGCGTGTTTGGCTCACAGGTCTCGCTCGCCGAGCTCACTGGAGACGTCTCCGCTGCTAGCGGGGTCGAGGTCTACGATCTAACCAACAAACCTTCCACCACTATCCAACGACCCAAGTCCAAAAATGACAAGTCTGATATTGTTAACCACCACCCAAGTCTCCCTTCACTTTCTTCGAACCGATCTGTTGTCAGATTCTCGATTGGTGCACTAGTCCCCCGCATTATTGCACTTTTTGCCATTGGCGTCGTCTATGGCGAGGTTGCCCGAAACCTCCATGATAACCACTCAGTCCCCTCGGACACCCTGAACGTTGTCATGTCACAGAATGCTGCCTACTTCTCTGCTGCTTGGGGCACACAGGGTATCCTATTGGGTTTCTTGCTCCCACTTTTTGATTGGATTTTCTCTTCAGCTTCTGTTGACTTTGGCAAGGGAGGCACCGACTGGAGCTCCATTATTAGAGCGGTTGCCGCGTTCCTCGGCATTGCGTACGGCGTCCGCAAGCTCCCCTGGGAGTCCTCGATGCAGGCAGCAGCTATGTGGGGTCTTCTCAACCCGTTCCTTTGGTACATTCTCGACGCGACCCGCAATGGCTTCATTCTTTCGTCTCTTGTGGCCATTATCGGCTCTTCTGTCTTTGCGTTACTGTTTCCTTCGCACGTCCCGGCTGCAAAGATTGATTCTCCCGAGTACATTTCTGTTATTGTGTGGATTGCCAGCGCTTACTTCATCTCCAGTATTTGTTTTGGTAATATTGGCCGCCGCATGCTTACCTTTGGTGCCAACGCCAAATAGAGGCCATTTAGATGCCATCCCGGGTGCTAACTGGGACCTTAGAAATAGTGCAATAATTTGTTTGTTATATCTATATATGATTACTATGTACAAGTTTTGATTAAAAAAAAATATGTCGTTGATTTTTTTTTTTTTTTTTTTTTAAATTTTTCGCAGCTTTTAGGCTTTTTACGAGCGGTAGGGCAGTTTCCAGTTATCACCACCCGTGGCACCCTTTTTCATGAGTTTGGGATTAACAATGTTAAAATCATACTTTTCCAACCGTTCGAGGAAAAGTTTAGTGGGAATTGACGCTAGCGCGGGGACCATGATGGCGTCAGGCAGCGTATTATAGAGGGATTCCTTAACCTGGGCAAGCATAGTGGAAGCTGTGATCAAATGGTCATTAGCACGCGTAGCAGTCTCAAAAACAACATCACTCAGCTTTGCCGCTGTTTGTGGATCAACGCCATCAGTCTCACCAGCTAGAAACCGCAGCACGCCATCTTGTGATAAGTCCTTTTTGGTCAATAATTGTACTGGTAAGGGCACAAATCCTCGCGTAGCATAAAAGGAAAATCCACGTAGCATGGCAGCAATACCCGTGGCTTGACCAATATGAGCAACAATATCATGACATTGTTCCGCAATCTCGGGGTGTTCATTAAGGAAAGTCGTGGTTTTGGGGGAAACGGAGTAGAGGATCTCCTGGAGCAGGTAATTAAGCTGCGAATGAGTGCCCTCGCCATAACTAGCAAGGCTGTCAATAGTGCGGAAGGGCGGGTTGGTCACGTGCTTCTCGCGCGTTTGCAGCAGCGTGATGAAAAACCGCTTGGACATGGAAATGGGGTAGTCCTTTTGCAGTAGCGCGTGGGCCATGAGCACAGCCACGGGCTCCTGTGGCACTTCTTGTGTAGATTGCTTCACAGCAAACACTTTCTGCACTGTGGCGCGCCAGAAATCAAAGCGGAACTGCGCAATCTCGGCCTTGGAGACGGTATCGCCGATTTTGGCAGTGTCAATGTTGAAAGCGCGGATGGCAAGGAAGGCATCGCGGGCTGGCGGCGCCACGTAGGAATGGAGTATGTAGGAAGAGCGGTCCTGGGCCTGAACTAGGTTGAGACAGTGCGCGCG
Organism: Geotrichum europaeum; assembly: GCA_030567025.1. Lineage (NCBI taxonomy): Eukaryota > Fungi > Ascomycota > Dipodascomycetes > Dipodascales > Dipodascaceae > Geotrichum > Geotrichum europaeum. The sequence continues at coordinate 6,106 of JAKUCA010000595.1, read as the reverse complement.
GGCCGACTCGACGGAGAGGGCAGGGGTGGCGCCCGCGTAGCCGCGTCGAAGCAGGGGTGCCAAATGCTGTTTAGCTGCAGATCTAGCTGATGCAAAAGAGATCATGTATGTTTATGTGTGTGAAGAAATATGTGTGTCCAGGCCGTTGTTGTGAATTTGCTCTTTGGGGTGAGTGATCTTTTACCAGTGGGAGGAATTTGATCGGGGACTTAGAAATAGAGCAATGGGAATTGGATGAAAAAGCGTGGACCTTGGAAGGGTAAAAAAAGCAAGCAGATTAGGGTTAGGTGTGTTGTCACAAGCGACAAATCTTAAGTTTCAACGGCTGATATTTTTATACCTTTTTTGGATTCAGCCAGACTTGAGAAAAAAAAAAGTTTGGACGCAAACTTGGTGGTTGCAAACAAACAAACAAACAAAAAAAGATAATAGGACTTTGGAACCAATGTAGCAGCTTTGAAGCATTTGGATTGCCGCCTCTAAAATCCGAAAAAAGAAGGTCAAAGCTATCACGAAATAATAATTAAAAAAAACAAACAAAAAAAAAACAGAAAACGGCAAAAACTACTCAAAACTTGACGACATTTAAGTGAAAACCCCAATTACCAGACGGTATACCAGAGAAGAATTTGGACTTTTTTAAAATCAATACAAAGTCAGTCGGATTTCTTCCAGACGGCGCTGAAAAAAACAAAAAAGAAAAAACAAACAGGAATTGGTCAAGCGGGAGTACCTGGGATCAAGGGTACTTGTGTCCTGAGTGCCATCACTGCACAAAACTTTTTTTTTTGCTCCTTATAAAAGGCTCATGTAAAGGACTAGTAAGAGAGAAACAGCGAGAGAAACATCATGAATATCCAAAAAGTCATGAAGATTCTTTCTAATTGCCGAATTACTGTTGGGTTTAAAATTCTACTCAATTTTCACAAAACTTTTCTGCCAGGCAGCATATGAGAACTCATCAAAACTCTGAACAAAAAAATTTAGCTATAAAATATTATTGATTCCAAAAAAAAAGGCATGCTTCTTTTTATTATCATAATTCTTTTTTCCTCTCGCTTTTAACTTTCCCACCAGTATCTCGTCACCGCCAAATCCCTCCCCTCATACCCGAATCATATCAGTCTCCTCCATCATGGACATCAAAGATCTTCTTGACAAACCAGTTCGACCTCGCGTCTTTCTTGATATCTCAATCGGCAATAAGCCCATTGGCAGAGCCATCTTTGAGCTCGTATGTACATCAACACGAGCTTTTATGTATCTCTGCGCAAAACACTAACAACCCTCCTTCATTTCCTTCTGGCCAATAGTTTAGTGATGGTAAGATCCCTCCTACCCGTATTTCCTCTGTTTTTCCCAAGCACAGAATCCTAACTACCATTTTTTTGCTTCAGAAGTCCCCAAGACTGCCGAGAACTTCCGTGCCCTCTGCACCGGTGAAAAGAGTGCCGGCAAACTGGGCAAGCCTCTCCACTACAAGAACTCTCAGTTTCATCGCGTTATCAAAAACTTCATGATTCAGGGCGGCGATTTCACTGTGGGAAACGGCACCGGCGGTGAATCCATCTATGGTGAAAAATTCAACGACGAGAAGTTTGTCCGCAACCACTCGGAGCCATTCTTGCTCTCGATGGCCAACGCAGGACCCAACACCAACGGCTCTCAGTTCTTCGTAACGACTGTGCCAACGCCTCATCTTGATGGTAAGCACGTTGTGTTTGGCCGCCTGCTCGCTGGCAAGTCTGTGATCCGGACGGTGGAGCACGCGCCCAAGGGCCCCAACGACAAGCCCGAGGCCGACGTTGTCATTACTGACTGTGGCGAGATCCCACCATCGGCTGATCTCTCAAACTATCTGATCACCGACGGTACCAACGACCCCTACGAAGACTTCCCCGGCGATGAGGCTGTTCTGCAGAAGGACCAGGCCGACTCGCAACCGCCTCTTCGGATTGCCCAAGAGATCAAGGAAATCGGCACTGCTACCCTCAAGGCCGCTGCTGGCGACACGGCCAAGACAGAGCTTGCATTGGAAAAATACCAAAAGTCGTTGCGCTACGTGAACGAGTACATGCCCGATCCGCTTGAGCATGCCGAGCTCTATGCCGAGTATCTCAAGCTCAAGGTTGCTTTGCACTTAAATGTGGCGCTTGTAGCGCTTCGCATTGGGCACGTTGCGCAAGCCTACAAGGCGGCCAATTACGCGCTTGAGGTGCCCGGAATTGCACCGCAAGAGCGGGCCAAGGCGCTTTATCGCCGTGGACTTGCCAGTGTGCGCAGCAAAAACGAGTCCGACGCCGTCAAGGACTTTGAAGAGGCTCTCAAGATTGTTCCTGGTGATGTGGCCATTAAAAATGAACTAGCCAAGGCAAAGCAAATCATTGTGAAGCGTAAAGATGGTGAGAAGGCTGCTTACTCCAAGTTTTTTAGCAGCTAGATTTCAAACAAACAAAACAAAACAAAAAAACAGAACAAAACACCACAATTTCATTTATGGTCTTAATGGTGAAGTTTGTGATGACTTGATAGATAAATCCTTGATATCATAATGAACAAGCTTTTTTTTTTATATATAATGGGGCTAGGTAATAAGCCCTTTATGCATATTACTACAGAATTTCCTTCCCACTCCGAGGTTTGTTTTTCAAATAAAATGATGCTTGTGTGTAGCTGGTAAACTCGTTATTTTATTTCATTTTATTTTATTTTATGGATATTTGATTGATGCGCTTTTGGTGCACAAGAATAGTGCTAAAAAAAATAGTTACTCATATTGATAATGCTAAATTTATAGATAGCTATATTATTTGTCTATTTTTAGTATAAATGAAAATTCACCTAAGCTTGAGATCGTTGCCCTAGGCTCAATAATACCAGTTTTAGTTTTTCAGGTGCCATTGGTATATATAATATTCATTGACCAGAAAAAAAAAAAAAAGGACCATAGTTATAATATGGTGCTAAATATTTATCTATACTTTGTAATAAATTTGATAAGCTTTGCTATGAATGCAGAAATTCGGGAAGGCGGGAGATACCCTATGATCTGCATGAATCTATTCGCACAGGCACTCTCAAAAACTGGTCTCAAGAAGGCTCTGGTCCACAGTCAGATTGAACCCGCACAAAAATTTTATTTTTTATTTTATTTTTCTGGTGATTTTTGCAAAAAAAAAAAAAAAAAGTGCAAATATTTATGTTGATATGATTTTGAACAGCAGGTTGATGCAAAATCCAAAAAAAAAAAAATCCAGCGGCAAGCTCAACTTTGATCGAAAGGGCTTATAGGTCGTATCCAAAAAAAAAAAAAAAAAAACGCCAAACGAAAAAGGTCTTCCAACGTTAACTGCAAAAAGAAGGTGAGCGGCTGAACACTGCAGGCAATATGCGGCAGCTGGCAACCTTTAAAGAGGGTGAGTAAGGCTGGACCATACATATATATCTTGAGTCGGGGGTTCACGAAAAAAGATTTTGTGGGTATTAATATCCGTTGAACTGCAGTGTACAAGAGGACCACTGCATCAAATAAACTGATAGGACAAAATGCGCTAGAAGAAAAACCATCTCGATTCAAAGTGTATAGTTCGTTACAAAATGGAAAATCTGATGATCGGTGATAGATGTAGCTATGTATAGAAATTGGAGAGCAGTGGGGTGCTAAGCCTTGTGCTGTAAGCTACGGCTACAGGAATACAACAGTAATAAGTGATACCAGTTTAGTTGCAGCTGGTAGATCATGGAAACTGGATCAAATCTGGTCGCTTGTTTTCCGATTGCATTGTCTAGTGGGCGAAAGTAACCGTGCAACTTGTCACCAAGACGGTGACCATGCCTGTGTCATTACGACCATCTAAAATCCATGGCAAAGACACAGAATGCCATGATTATCGACTAATCAAGTTTTCTCAAAAATAGATCCAATGACATGTGTCAGTGAATCTTAAGTATCTTCAAAGAGTAGCTACATTATCAAGTTATTTTTGTCTTCTGGATTGTAGGACATTAGTCGGCAAAAGCTTTCACGTATATTTTGGTGATTTGGTGGAGGTTTTAGGTGGAAAGGTTTCATGTGTGCCCGCCACATTAATTTCGCGTTAAACGGCATAAGGGTCGTTGGCCAGTCCTGAAAAAAAACCTAAATACAACATTGAAAAAAAATAAGTTTATGTATTTATCATGATTTAAAATATAAACAGATACAGATCCTATTTATTTCTCTTTTCAATTCAAATTTTTTCATTTTTTTTTTCATCTTTTCTCCATTTTGGATTTCATCCTTCTTTAACTGTTGTTAATCGAAAAAAACAAAACCCTTCTGTGCCTTGAACTGTCCGTCCTGACTAGGCTATCTCCAGTAGCAGTTGTCACACCAGTTACCCACTAAAAGTACAAACCACTTACTCTTTTAGTACAGTATAACTGTCGCTATTTAATACGGCACTCTTACATATTTATTACTGTAGAACTAACTTTTTACTACCTGCATTTTCAGGTACCAACCGAGATTTCCAACCGACTCCAAGTTCAATTGCAATCACGACACGAGCTCGAACTTAAAAGAAATCTGAATTCTTATTCCAGCATTTCACCTAAATCACAGTGCATCATTGTATTATTAATCTTTACGCATTGCACTGCTACGGAGGTCTCTGATTTTTTTTTGTTCCTCTTCAGATCTACTCCACAACGATATAAAAGCTAAATACCCGATTGCCAGCCATCTTCTCCTGCATCCTCATACCGCATTTCCCAGAGGCTTAACAGTGCAACTGCCCCAGCCACCGCTGTTCTGATACTGTCACATTTAACAACACACCAAGCCTACTACTTCCTAACCATGAACAACCTACCGGAAGGCACCGAGACCTACAGCCAGGAAAAGGGCCCCGACCACGTTGACCATAGCGATCCGGATGCGCACGCCCGACGAATCCACTGGAACGAGCGTATGCGGCGGTTCGTACCCAACTTGCTGACAATCCGGCGCCAGGATCTCAATATTGACACAATGGCGTTGCGACGCAAGCTACATTACAAGTACCTGCTGATTTTCTTTTTGATCATGTCTGTGATTCTGTCAAGCGTTGCCATTGCAGGATGCTCAAGCAACGATAGCGGATTAATCAATGCCTATCTTTTGGAGTATCGCTACGCTGGCTACGAGGCACAACCACTCAAGGGCCAAGGTGTGATTAACGATGGTGCATACGCAACTTTCAATTCTAATGCCAACTCTACCAACCTTGCAATTCGTATTGGCTACTTTTCAACCTGCATCAATGAGCGCACTGTCACGGGAAACGAATCGGCACCAGTATGGTACTGCTCTAAAAACGTCACAAAAGTTGTGCGCCAGCTTGGTGGCCAGCAGACTAAAGACCCGTTTAATGCCATTCATTTAATGAATGAGCTACGATCCAATGTACTTTCCCCCGCGGTTCTTGTTGTTTCGGTGTGCTTGACCTTCATGGCCATGATTGTGCTCTCGGCAGCTGACATTAAGCGCGCAGGCCTCTTTTTTGGCGCCACGGTCATGACTCTGATTGCTTGTCTTTTTGCTCTTGTTTCTCTTGTGTGGCAGCAGGTCTCGGTAGACACTGCCAAAAGCGTGATTGCCAACTTTAGCAACAATGCAATTCGCCCTACCCGCGGCCCCGTACCGGCTGGACTTGGCTGGACCTCTGTTGTTTTCCTCTTTGGTGTCTCTATTGGCATTGTTGTACTGGTGCTTAATGAGAAGCAATCACTTGAAATTTTGCAAGACTTTGGCTCCGAGATCCTGGAGAATGAGCAGCGGTTGGGTCAAAATGCGTTTGATGGCCGGTCAAACCTTGATTTGTCTGGGCCGTACCACCCACCGGGAGCCACAGCGTCCCCGGCGCCAGCGGCCCCGGCGCCCGTGCAGCATGCAAAAACTCCCATCCGCCAAAACACAACTACAAGTCAAACGGGCTACCCGACTACCACGCCGGAGGTGGCCATGCCTAACCCTTATTAAAAGCGCCAGTTCGCGCAAAAATCAAGAGCGTCTATATTGACGCTTCAGTCCATCTTCCCCCTCATCTTCGTCGTCGTCTTCCTCATCTTCTTCTTCTGTGTCAAA